>OY829519.1:3265306-3382234 GCA_963691665.1 Clepsis dumicolana | reverse complement strand
AGTTCATAACACTATGGACCTCCGCAAAGTAACGCCTGATTCAATAAATTATTTACGACTTGTTGACCGGCCGCCATCTTTGTTTACGCTCATTCCGGTCGCACCGCCATTCATCTCGGTCCGAGTCAGAGTATCAGTCGCTCGCGCCGCCGTCTTGCTCGATGAACTGTCACTCCCGTTCCGTTGTTCGTTCTTCCAGTCGAATCCATTCGCGCTCACATTCTCGTTCATAACGATGTTTCCGCCGTCCGTTGCATTATCATTCGTTTGAACGTACATTTGTCTCGTTGATGATCCGCCATCTTGCCCATGATGATTTTGATGTTTTCTAGGTGGTATTCTACTAGCTTCTGCCGTCGTCGATGGGCATTGCGATGAAATGTGACCGAACTCGTTGCATCGGAAACATTTTAACCCTCTTTGTTTATGCGGACACTCGCTGGAAATGTGATTATTTTCCCCGCAGCTATAACATTTAACTCTGATGTTATTCGCGACTGCCTTCGGCTTGCTTCTTGAATCTTGATGATGAAAATTTGTAGATCTGTTACTTCTTGATTTTTCTTTAATCGCTTCATATATCTTAAATTTCTCCTTCAAGTCGATATACGTCGTCACGCCATATAACATCATTTTGTTGACTGGGTCGTCCCTAATGCCTTCGACGATATATTTGATCGCGACATAGTCAGCCATCTTACCACGTCGACCCAACTCCTTCATGACCAACATGTAATCGATGCATGACTCATCCGTCTTTTTAAATCGTGAGCTCATCATCTCGTGGATCGTCTTTATGTCCACGTTATCGGGAAATTCTCTTAACAAATTACTCTTTAATTCGTCCCACGTCTTGTAGGCCCTCTCAGCGCGTAACCACAGCGCCGCCGTGCCTGTTAACGACCGCCTCGCGATGAGTAACTGCTGTACCGGCGTCCATCCAAACACTTCGGCATTGTCTTCCACTTCTTGGATCCACTTTGCCGCAGGATACGTCTTATCCTGTCCAGAGTACTTCGGAATTAGTCCCTCTGACAAGTGCAACATGGCACCACCGCCTGATGATGATGACATGGCTTCGACAGAATTGTCGCTGAAATCAGCCTGCCGGCTGTTACGCCTTGAATCTTTCGGCATCGTCGTTGTTTCGTCGTCAACAGAGCTTCCACGCCGTATATTAATCGTCGTCGTCGTTGTCGGTGTGTTCCTCGGACACGTCGTCGTCCGAACAACAAATCCAATCAGATCGTATCACTCCAATCCCGGTCGAGCCCCCAAAACTGTAGCGTGGAGCTTTTAATAAAAACACTTGGATTCTAAACTTGTGTATATTTTTGAAAATAACCCCGAAATACATTTACTTAATTAATTTTGGTACGTCCTCGCCGTCTCAAGTCATCCGTCTTTCTCCCAGTCCTTCGTTCACTCCTTCCCTTACATTCCATCATCTCATTCGACCACTCTCAGTCATTCACCTGTCTAAATCATTCATCCTACATAAATATATTTTTCTTTCTTTCTTTCTTTCTAATACATAAGTCATTTTCATTGGTCGTTATATAGACACCCGGCAGTGTGTCAAGCCAAGTTCAAGAAACAGACGACGCAGAAGCCGTATGTGTTATATTACACGAACCATTTGGAGGCCACTTTTGACCCCTTGATAACACAGAATCTATTATACTTTTAAAATACTCACTGAAACAAGAATACACGGAATAAAAAACCAAAAAAAGCATAAAACCCGGATCGTCGACATTCTATGTAGCGTAGCCCTTACGCCAAGATTTGCACAGGGGCACACGCTGAATTTTTCCATGTATACAAATCTCAGCTCGTTTTTCATCACTTTTTGCAGTTATCACGGGAAAACCGTAAAAATAAAAAAAAATTAAAAAATACAAAAAGATACTACACAATTTGAGATCATGAACTCGGAATCTATCTTGTGCCTATAAAACGTTACCGTGACTGACTGACAGACAACGCACAGCCTAAACCACTGGACTAGAGACTTGAAATTGTGCAAACATATACCTTGAGTATTTTTGGAAATTTCCACGGGATAGGGAACCAGCCCACTTTGAAATATTTCGCGGGGGCAAAGCCGCAAGGCATAAGCTAGTTTAAGATAAACACATGAAGATTATCGTAACTACCTATACAAATATATGAATATCGATGAGGACATAGGGCCCAATAAGGGACATGATATAGTATGCTAAGTAATAGGCAAGTCAAGATTAGAAGTGCCGACACTGTTCGGACGCGGCCAGTAATTTTGACATCCTGTCATAGAATAAGGAAGCGGCGCGTAAAAGGATGACAGCAGTATGCTATACGGAGCCAAGCTAGTTTATTTTCTATGAAGCAAGAAGGGAAAACAGGGAAGTGGGTACCTTATAGTACCTAATAGTAAGTAATCACCGCTGCTCCTAAGCACTCCCAATGTTTGCGGCACAAGGTTCTAAAAAAGGCCTGAAAATAATCATGTTTATTTTCTCTAAATATTTCCTGTTAGTTACAAAGGAAAATACCATAAAATTAGAATAATGTAAGTAAGTATTTTTTGTAGGTACAATTAGTATTGGCAAACATTGGCAGTAAAACTTCATTCTATAAGTAATTACACGTGAATATATATATATATAATATAGGGATCGATCTTAACTTCTATCTATTTACATAACAAAAGCAATTTACAATGACATCAAATCCAATAGGAATTATTTATAGAGCATCACAATATCGAAAACATTAATGAATAAATAACATAGCATGTATTTTAACTGTTTTATCATCACTATTATTTTTTCCAGCTGCTTATAAATATTTTAATAAAAAGTTAAATGTTTAAATGTACAAATGTCTTAAGTAAACCATTGTTTCCTACGAGCGCAAAAAGCTGATTTACAGTAACTTGTTGGAGTTTTAAAATATTTCTAAATTAAGCCTGCCACCTGTCTAGAAAAAGTTTACGGCTACTTAGGCAAGACATGCAATACACTAGAACATAGCCTGTTAATGATAAATATAAGAAGCAATAACCAGAATAAAAATAAAAAGGCACCTTTTTTGTATAATTTAACATTATGTACGACGATGCTTAAACGTGACATTATTATGTCCAATGATGCTGTTTTTTTTTTACAAAATAAACGTCATTGTACAGTATACTGAATTTGCAGATAAAAGATCAGATAGGCAACATACTTGATGAGCATTTGATAAGCATCAAACACTGTGTAGTCTGTCTGATTTTGTCATCGGTAACTTTACAAGTCGTTAGCCTTTTTGGTGTTGGGGCACGTTGGGGTTTTCTATCTATCTTTCGATCGGTGGCAGACATCACTTACCGCAGTAAATCCGCTCGCTCGTTTTCTCTCTTTGAACGTACCTATAGGAAGCTCTTTTTTTTTGTTATGTTATAACTTAACTTGATGGTGCACTTCCGCATGAGACCATCGCAGAGGAAGTGACGAACCGACTAATTGATGCTAATAGATTAATAAGGGTACGAGACAATGTTGCTTTATGATATCTTCTGAGTATAGGCAAACTGAGAATGTTAATTAAGTGGGATTTAAGTATATTGCACTTATGTAAACTTCTACTAATTGTGGTAGAGACTAGATTATTTCGTCAACGTCACAGGCGACAGATGACATTAACAAATCGGTCCTCATGCCATGGTACTTACTGTAGGAATGGGTTGCATATGATGTAAATCCGACAGGCAAGACTGATCTATCTCGTTTTGAATACAAAACAGTTTTAGTCTTTGCTTAGAGGCAGATCAGTCGATATTAGTGTGTTGCTAAATACAATATTTTTTTACTAGTTAAAGATAGGGTTTCTACTGCTCTGCAGGAATTCAATTTTTTTTTGTCCATTTCCGAGTGGCATTATCACAGGTAGGTAAGGTATGATCTGTGAAATCGATCAAGCCAGCAATGTCCATACACCGACCGGTGTCATCGTCAACTGTCACTTTGGAGAAGGAGCCAGTGTAACTGTCATTTTACATTTCGTAAACTTGTCATCACGACTATTGCCCGCTTCCACTTTTTAGTGCAGTGGTCGGTTACCGGGTTCCCACGGGCCCACAGTTGGGCACCGCCCACTCAATCACATCTGTTTGCCCGTCGTAAACAGAAAGATGTAAGTCATGAAATGGAAAATAATTGTGGGGTGTAAAATTTAGATTTTGAGTTGTATCAGAGTAATAACACGCTGTTTGTGTTTATTTGTTATTATTATAGTCCGCTAAGATCACAAAATTAAGTCCAGAGCCAAAGTTCTTAAGTGTTTAAAAAAATATTACAACTATAAAAGTCAAACCAGGCAACTGTAAAAGCAGGCGCGTAAATTTTTTCGTTGCTTTTAATTTTTACTACATATATTTATAAAAATAATTGTCAGCAAACCTTACTTTTTAACCGACTTCAAAAAAAGGAGGAGGTTCTACGTTCCACTGTATGTATTTTTTTTTATGTATGTTCATCGATTACTCCGTCAATTGTAGACCGATTTTCAATTTTTATTTGAAAGGGTATACTCCTGAGGTGGTCCCATTGTCACCAAGTCATGATCTGATGATGGGATCTCAGGGAAATCGAGGGCAACCCTCAAATTTTATAGGCACGTATCATGTGTTTCATATATTTTCTAAGGCTATTCAAGTATTTTCGTCCGGTAGTCATCATCATATGTTGATGAGCTGATCATGGAAGGTACAACTCCTTAACGGTTAGGAGTTGGAGGATAATTCTGAAAATGTTAAATCAACGTAAAATTGTGAAATAAAAATCTTTTAACAAAAAAGTAAAACCGCCTTCAAAAAAAAAACCTTAGAAAAAAAACGTAAATTAATCCTCTAAAATAATGATAAATAAATAAAATAAAATAAAATGCGTTTATTTCGGGCAACAGAAACTAAAGCCTAAAGTTTTATGGCCTAGCACTAAGCAGCAGAAATATGAAGTCGGTGCTTCATTCAAATCATATTCCGCTCGCACCGCACCGACTTCATATTTCTGCTGCTTAGTGCTAGGCCATAAAACTTTAGGCTTTAGTTTCTGTTGTCCGAAATAAACGCGTTTTATTTTATTTTATTTATTTATCATTATTTTAGAGGATTATTTTACGTTTTTTTTCTAAGGTTTTCTTTTGAAGGCGGTTTTACTTTTTTGTTATAGAGTCATTCAAAAACCCCTTTGTTTCTTCTCATTTCAGGTTCTCAAATCATTGGATTTTTTCACTTTGAATAGGACTTAGGTCCTAAAGTGACAGTTTTCAAAGGAATTCAATAATTACTTTTTCTCCTCACTACCTCGGAAAGGCGTATTTTATCCTTTAATACAAGCGGGTAAAATCGCGTTTTATCCACTAGTGGGGAAAGTAATTTGACCTTGGAGTGGAGCATGTTTAAGTAGCTTTTGACAGATAACAAAACGGAAAACGCTCATAATAATGGTTCGTTCGTTATTAATTATCATTAAATAAATGATAAATGGTTTGAGAATTTAATAATTAAAATATCAAATTTAGCTTTAGTCCTTTTAATTCTATAAGAAACATTTGTGTTTTTTTTATAATGATGTTGAATATAATTCTGAACCCACAAATTTAATCGATGCAATTCCAAACGCATCGTCAGAAATGTCAACATTGTCAGCAAAAATTTTCTCACCGACTCCGACTCACGTAAAAATACACAACTTCCAGAGTTTTCTGTTATAATATCGTAAAAAAAATTGTGGTTCCAGTGATGAAGATTTATTTTTATGACCTGTTTTTTTTCATGTTGCGCTTTCCTCGCTACAGTGAGGTGAAAAGTTTTGTTACACACGGGTGCAAATGTATTTTACTTCTCGTGTGTTGAAACACTCGCTACGCTCAGGATTCTCTTTAAGAACCACTTGCTTCACTCGTGGTTCAACTATAGAATCCTTTCGCTTGCTTCTGTTTCAATTCCACACTCGCGGGTAAAATACAACTTTGCACCCTTGTATAACAAATAACTATTCTGACTTATCTGGTTCTAGCACCGAGCGGAGGTCAGTAAAATAGTTGCTGTTATAAATATAACAGGTATATCATAAGCAGATCCATTTCCCACGCACGGGATTAGATGAAACTATAGTTCTTGATACTATGAAATACTTATTTTAACATTTATAACTGTGCGAACTCGTCTTTATTATATCGTGCATTTTTGTCATAAAGGATACTTATTTAACTGCTATTTTCGCAGTGGCTCACGGATCCCATTCTTAGTGACTTACTAAGATTTACCACAGTATACCTCAACCGTCAGATTCCTTTTTTAACCCCCGACGAAAAAGAGGGGTGTTATAAGTTTGACCTGTGTATCTGTGTGTCTGTGTATCTGTGTATCTGTGTATTTGTCTGTGGCACCGTAGCTCCCAAACGGATGGACCGATTGCGATGCAGTTTTTTTTTATCGAAAGCTAGTTTAATCGAGATGGTTCTTAACTAAGTTTCGTTAAAATCGGTTCACCAGTTTTTGAAATATTGAAACTTAAAATGACAATGTCGAGGGTTTTTCCAAGTTTTCTAAGTTAGTTAGGTTAGGTTATTTTCTATTTGATCTTCAGTGCTCATTGACAACAGCATACATAATACACATTATTATAATACACTTTCAGCCTAGGAAATCACAGCATAAGAGGCATTTCATCTTAGTCCTCTAACCCGGCAACACATCTGCAGACCCGAGGTTGCGCGTGTCTATGGGCAGTGGTGATCACTTACCATCAGGTGACCCACTTGCTTGTATTATCTAATTATTCTACGCAAATAAATGTTGTATTCTACCTTCTATTTGTTTTGATCCATAAGGCCCAAGACTCTCCGGTCCCAGCAAACGCCCACGCGATATCACTACACATCGCGCTTGCGCACGTTACTTCCCCAAACATTTACTTAACGAAATAGAACCCTCTACGACCCTACTGTCATTATTATAAAGTTTATTTTTGGGTAAATTTGTTTTTGTTGTGGTTATGACTATGATTGGTTACCAAACCTTTAAAGTTGAGGTTAGAGTTCAAAGACGACATGTTTATTTTGTTTTATTGTACAGTTTTACTGTGTTCACAATAAAGAGTTTCTTCTTCTTTTTTCAACTCTGGGACCTTAATTAGGTATTGATTGTGAGTGATCCGTTTATTTCACCCGAAAACAAAACTTAATAATAAAAAACAAAATTATTTAAAAACAACTTGCGTTAATATCTTCTCAAGAATCTGTTAAAACCAATTAAATTTATGATCTAAATTTTAGTAGGTATCGTTTTGTATTTTTCCCCCATTTTTTTTGTTTTTACGGTTTTCCCGTGAATATCAATTACACTTTTAAAATACTCACTGAAACATGAATACATAGAAAAAAACCGGCTAAGTGCGAGTCGGACTCGCGCACGAGGGTTCCGTAGAAAGATTTTAACGCTTTTCCCCAGTGTTTTAAGAAGTCCAGTGTAAGCAGAGCCCTGCTCCTAAGCAAAATGTACGCAGTGTGGGGTCAACTTACATTGGTCCTTGAAATCTAGAGACAGACATAAAAAAATAAGATTTTAAGACTTTTCTGAGTGGTTGTATAAGAGCTACCTTCATACCAAATTTCAAGTTTCTAGGACAACTGGAAGTACCCTTTAAGTTTTCAAAAAACGGCAATTTGTATGGAAATGACTTTTTTAATGACTGTATCTTTTGATTGCGTTGACTTAGATGCTTGATTTTTTCACAGCTTCAAGGGACCGCAGGTTCGAGTATTTGATATTAATTTCAGCATCCTACCTCCACGTGTTCCAGAGAAAAAGGGGCTTGACCGACAGACGGACGGACAACAAAGTGATCCTATAAGGGTTCCGTTTTTTCCTTTTGAGGTATGGAACCCTAAAAAGCCAGAAAAATGCCAACCCCGGGATTCGAACCCGGATTCTCGACATTCCGTGTCGCGTGGTAGGCACGGATACACCAAGATTGGCATATAATATTGTTATAATAATATTATGGCAATTTTCTGTTTTTTTTTCTATTTATTCATGTACTGAAGTACATTACTGAAGTAAGTATTTTAAAAGTATAACCAATGAATTTTGGTTGGCTCCAGGTTACCCGGGTTCTATTCCGACCATATTTGCTTGACGCTCACGATTTTTACTACCACTAGCTCACCTATTTGACGTGGGCAGAGCAGTCCTGGGAACGTTTTGGTATATTTACCGGTCACACACCAACGTAACACGTTGCTTGTTTGTATGTTTGTCCACTGCTTGCGCTTGCGACCAATTTGAGAGACGAGAGCGTCAACAGTAGGTGAAGGGTCACCGGCTTTTGTGGGGATAAAACAACTCAAATCCCAACGCAAAGGTGAAGTTATGGGCTTTATTTTGACGGGATTGAGTTGAGATTGGAATTGCTTGGTTTTCGAGTTTGGTCGTTTTGTATTGGGTCTTGTTTTGAGGCGTGAGACTTTTGGGTTGTGTGTTTTTTGGAAGTAGCACCTCTGTTTTTAACCTTTGGTAAAAACAGGGGTGGTATGTGGTATGGGCTACATGCCTTTGTGTTTCTGTCTGGTTCAGTTTAACTTCAAGACTAAACTATACTAACTATACACTAAAATCTAATACGCCCCTGATGAGACAAGCAATCGCTATCGTCAATTCTAAGGTATTGACAAAATCGGAATTGATCGTTTACAAACCTATAGCAAATGATCGTTTCAATTGAAATAGCATCAATTGCACTTGAATCTTTAATGTAAATAGTGAATCACATTGACAAGGCAATTGACATTGCTTTATGTTGTAGTTTTTTCTTGAAGTAAGTAACGTTTTTAAAGCTTGCAGATAAAAGGTAATTTAGTAGGTAAAGCTTTTCTTTATGTCCTCTTGCAGCAAATAATTATAACCCAGTTTCAGTGCTAAATCCAGTTTAGTTGTGTCAAAATGTAGGTATAGATCTGTCAGACTTAACCAATCGATTTTTCAATCTCACTTAGTGATTAAATTCTCGCCCTTTACATCGATATCATTATTTGCCAAAAGCCTTAGTTTTGAATGTCATACCCGTCTACTAACGTGCAGTTAATTTGCGTTTCTGTCGTTACATAGTCAAGCGAGTCAAAGTAGTGGTTTGAGGTTAGCTGTCACTGTCAGTAGTCAAGAAGGCACTCGGTGATCTCGTTTACGAAAGGGTGAGGACATTCGTATTTGATATCATGGGCATGAGAATTTTTGTCAAAGGTGAGATTCAAAAACACGAACTTAGTAGAAATCAGTAAATTTAGTCACCGGGTGAGATTCAAAAATCAATCCCCAGGTTTTTAAGACTTCAATTAGGTTTAAATTTTTGCTACGAGTGGCCCTCGCAGTGACTAGGCACGTAATAAATAAAACATGTAATAAAAATTCAGACATAATCTAATAACTCCTCTGCCTCTATAGAGCATTTAAAAAACGCTACAGGTGTACGGATAAAACATTAACAATCGGAGGTGAGGCGACGCCACAAAAAGGGTGCCTGGCCGGTCGGGGTCGCCCACTAAATCATCTGTCAAACGCGCGGCGCCTGCGCTGGCGAAGCGTTGGCTTGCCGGGAATAGCTTGTATAAATCCCTACATGGCTGTATGTTAATCAGTAGAGCTAGCACGACCGGCCGCGACTTCGTTCGTCGCGCGAGGTTATATTACCAGTCCCGTTGCATTCTCAATGACAGAAAAGGACGGGCAGTTGTTCTCGCGCGAGATAGAAGTCGCACTGTGAGTTGTGCGAGACCCACACTGGTGGCCAAGTTTTGAGCTGCGTGGTCTACTTGTGGTCGACTGCAATAGATTTTTTTAATAGAGTTACTCAAAAAATGTTATCGAGCGGAAAGTTGCGAGGGGGGGGGGGGACGAGAGGGGCTTCGCTTCGAGCTCGCTTGGTCAATATGATCCCGTTTTGGTCTCCGGCGACATACTTACTTGTGTCAGAAAAACTTTTAGTTAAGTACATTGATAACTTAGAATCGGTTGGGTTAACGTAGGTTTTTTACAACTTTCCTATAAAGACATGGTACCAAGAATTTTGCGAAACCCTCGTTTGGTCACACATTGTATTAATACGACAAGCAATATGGCCCCGAAAAAGGGTAAAAAAAAATGGAATCCCCACAAATCTTTCCCTGCGCACCCCGACCGAGCAATAAATACGCAGCGACAGCGGAATCAATCGGCCCCCGCGCCGCCGTAATTAGAGGCCGCTCGGTCCGGTGCCGGGCCGGACGTGTTATTATGCGCTTACGGTTTTTTTTTAGTAAAATGGCGTGACATTTGATATAGATATAGAGCAATCCATTTTTAGGGTTCCGTACCTCAGAAGGAAAAAACGGAACCCTTATATGATCACTTTGTTGTCCGTCTGTCTGTCTGTCTGTCAAGACCCTTTTTCTCTGGAACGCGTGGAGGTAGCAAACTGAAATTAATATCAAATACTCAAGCCTGCGGTCCCTTGAAGCTGTGAAAAAATCAACCTTACAAGTGAACTCAATCAAATTGCCGATTTCCAAAAACCTAAAGGGTACTTCCAGATGTCCTAGAAACTTGAAATTTGGTATGAAGGTAGCTCTTATAGCACAACCACTCGGAAAAGTCTCAAAATCTTATTTTTTTATGTCTGTCTGTAGATTTCGCAGACCAATATAAGTTGACCTCACACTGCGTACATTTTGCTTAAGAGCAGTGCTCTGCTAACACTGGACTTCTTAAAACACTGGGGAAAAGCGTTAAAAATTTTCTACAGAACCCTCGTGCGCGAGTCCGACTCGCACTTGGCCGGTTTTTTAATACATAAGTACTATGTACCCACAGAGGTGGACTCACGCAGCCACTTGGTGGGTACCGAAAAACGGCCAGCGACAACTCGGCAGGCCAAGATGGCGGGACGGCTTTCACGCATGTGCTGAGGACTGACCTGACGTGCGCCAGACCGGGAGTTGTGGAGATCTAAGAGGAGAGACGGGTGCGGGTGGTAGGACCTTGTGCGAGGTCAAGGACAAGGAAGGCAAACGAGCAAGTGGGTCACCTGATGGTAAGTGACCACCACTGCCCATAGACAGTCGCAACCGCAGGGGTTTGGATGCGTTGCCAACCTAGAGAGCTAAGATGAAACGCCTCTTTTCCAGCCCGTAATTGCACCGGCTGTCTTACTCTCCACACCGGAACACAACAGTGCAAGCACTGCTGCTTAGCGGCAGGATTACCGAGTAAGATGATGGTAGCGATCCGGACCGACCTCGCACAAGGTTCTACCACCCATAATTTTCACATTTCCAAGCCAAGCTCGCTTTGAAAGTGAAACAATGTGTATCGCGTAAGGTCATGCTAATCGAAAGCGATGCCGAGGCATTTTTCTAGCCAATTGAACGAACGATTGGTTTCACTGTAGGCAAAATGACAGCTCGGAATGGTTTAGTTTGACATGAGTTTGATGATGCTGATCGTGCTCGTAATCGGGATCATTTCGTTACACGAAAGCATTGTTTCAAGGCGCTCGCAATTGCGATTATTTTCGTCCGTCAAGCCGATTCTGATCCATGAGTTAGACAATAAGGCTGCCGGATTTTAAATGTATAACATACATACATTGCAAGTTAATTTAAAGCTTGTAAAATAGTACGTATAACCGTACACGTATACGAAAGGGACGAAAGTCTTGTGTCAACGAAAAAAGCAAGTGTACTACCGGTGTAAGTTATTTATAGGTGGCACGTGCTAGCTCAGGTAACGCCGTAAGGTGAGCCTGTCACCTTGCCTGTTATGCTTTGAAACAAGCCATTCTTTATTTAATATGGTTTATTTGTTCTTCTGTTTTACGCTATAGGCTATCATATCAGCTGATCACTATTTGACGTTATTTCAAAGAAACTCGATCGGTTGGTTTATTTGGTACAGTTTAGTATGACGTCGCAATTCTTCGTAAGTATCAAACGTCCTTTTTTTATTTCTATTTTTTTATTGGAACACAAACAGTCATTCATAGACATAGCATATAAAAAAATAACAAAAATAACAAATAACTTTAATGTATAGGTATGTATGTATGACAATTGACAAAACGTGTTCACAAATAATGTATAAATAAATAATAAATAAATGCATATCATGGGACAAATTGACACCAATTGACCTAGTCCCAAACTAGGCAAAGCCTGTACTATGGGTACTAGACAACGGATAAACTACTTATATAGATAAATATATACCTACTTGTATACATATTAAACATCCAAGACCCGAGAACAAACATTCGTATTCATCATACAAACATCTGCCCCGACTGGGATTCGAACCCGGGACCTCAAACTTCATAGTCAGGGTCTCTAACCACTAGGCTGTTCGGTCGTCTAGCTCGCTAGGTAATTAACAAATATGTTTCAAAAAATCACAGCTGAATAAGACGGCCGCGAAAGATCGCAAAACATAAGTAAGAACTTAATATCATATACCAATGATATTACACATACCTAACATCATTGTCATATACCTAATTAATGATACATGGATTAAGTTATACCTAATGTAATTAACAACTATGTTTCGAAGGAATCCGACTAGTTTTCAATTCTCTTATTTACATTTTTAAGAAACCTTTGTTGCTAAACGAACTCCACCTTTGCGAACAGATGTCGTCGTCAATTTAACTGTAATTACTAACAGCTGATCAAAACGCCGGTTGCTCCTTGTAACTGGTGTTTTTCCCGCCAATTGATAATGTATACGAAGGTATTGACGTATCTTTAACAAGAATAGTTAGTACAGCTCGACCAAAAAATCAAGAACACTGACAAAAGAGGGGCAAAAATTTCTCATGCAAATTCGTTGCCATATTTATGCAATTTACGTCGAAATGTGACAGATACGAAGAAAGTGGCGCTCTTGTTTAATTACCTACTTGATTTTTTGGTCGGACTCTAAGTGGGCACTTGGGAAGCACGTTTTTATGATTTTTCACAGTTAAAATTTACTACCATATAAAAAAATACAACTTTGACACATTAACGGACATACCTACTACTGTTCTTCTTCCGGTGCCTCTTCAATCGTGAAGGTTGGCCATCAGCTTCCTGTACTCGTCTCTGTGGGCAGCCAGCCGGAACAGCTGTTCGACGGAGGCGATGCCGGTCCACTCCCGGGTGTTCCGCAGCCACGATTTCTTCCTGCGCCCAGCGTGTCTCTTTCCCTGTACTTTGCCCATCATTATCAGCTGCAGCAGCGTGCACATACTGTCCAGATGAAGTTAATTTACTTCGCTGTAAAATGCTCCGGTAAGTACAGATTTTTATAGATAGTTTCTAATAGGTCTATTTTCTAACTCATAACACCTGACTGAAAAGTCGGTAAGTAGTTAAGTAGTAAAGTTAACTTATTAAACTTACCTGTTATATGTTTTATGCCTATGCGTCACCCCCGGGCGGCGACACATGCCACAACGAACTTTGGCAAATGGCGCGCCTTGCGCGAGCACAGACGGCGGGACAGGTCTGAAGATACAAGGCCCAGGGATCGATCTTTGAATCTCACTTGGTGACTAAATTCTCACAACAAGTCATGGGACATTGATATCTCCATTTGCCACAAGCCGTATTTTTGAATGTCATACCTGTCTACTAACATGTAGCTAATTTGCGTTTCTGTCGTAGACAAGCGAGTCAACATAGTGGATTGAGGTTAGCTGTCACTGCCAGTGGTCAAGAAGTCACTCTGATCACTCAGTGATCTCGTTTACGAGTGGGCGAGTGCATTCGTATTTGATATCATGGGCATGAGAATTTTAGTCACCGGTGAGATTCAGAAATACGAACTTTTTAGAAATTGCTGAATTTAGTCACCGGGTGAGATACAAAAATCGACTCCCAGGCCCTTTCACCAACTTTACAATTGTCGGTTTTCAATGACAACTCTTTTCGTCAGGTGTTGAAAAGAATTGAATTTGACGACCGAATAGCCTAGTGGTTAGAGACCCTGACTATGAAGCTTGAGGGTTCAAATCCCGGTCGCGGCAGATGTTTGTATGATGAATACGAACGTTTGTTCTCGGGTCTTGGATGTTTAATATGTATATAAGTATGTATTTATCTATATAAGTATGTTTATCCGTTGTCTAGTACCCACAGTACAGGCTTTACCTAGTTTGGGACTATGTCAATTGGTGTCAAATTGTCCCATGATATTTAATATCTCGAGATTTATCCGCCGATATATTTCACCCACAGCAGCAAATAACCGATAGTAACACCTGTGCAACCGATCAGGTGTTCAGAAAGTGCCCTTTACCTTTACCCAATAACCAACAACAACTCGTGCTGCATAAATCAGTCATCGTACATTGCTGGCTTTGTTAAGCCTGACTGAAAGTTTTGTCTATAAACCCAGCAACGGTGCACGATGCAATCAAATTCGCAGTTATGAAGTTGGCCAATCCTCATTCATTATTTAGGTGCGCATATGATGAAAGTACAGAATAGGAATTCTTATCATCCATTTTCTTAAATACGTAAATTGCCTACTTTATTTATTTATGATTAATATTATTATCACTTTGCAACCTATTAGTACCTCGTTACACTCGCTATATTTTTGGTCAATTTTAAACACAGTTCTCCTTAGAAAGACGAGACAGTAGGTCTATAGGGATGTTGACCTATAATATATTTTATTATTTGCCAAGAAGAAAGCGCGGCGGTTCCGAGCGTATTCGTGCAACAATACGAGCGCGTGGGCAGAGATACGGCAGCCAAGCAAGAGCGCCCGGCGCGGTCGAAGTACACCCCCGCATACCCCTCGCGCGCCCTAGTGCTGGGCGCAACGCGGGCGTAGAAAGTCCGGCAATAGTGCAGGCGTGTAAAGCGGTGCCACACTGTTTGATGTGTAGTGCGGCGCATAGTGCGGCGCCACACCACCCCCCTCCGAGAATCAGCGTTCTGGTGAAAAGCAGACGGGAAATTTGACTTGTCGGCCGGACCGTGTGGTTTTGACTGGACACGGGGCCGTAGCTGAAGTTGGGGTTGGTGTTGGGGCTGGCGCACGAGATGCAGGTGCGGGTGGCCCGTCAGGAATAGGGTCATCGGACTGAGGAGAGAGAGAGTCAGTTAGAATTGTGTCATTCTGAGAGTAAGAAGGTTTGACACGATCAATAGAGACGGTCACTGGTCCTCTGAGTAATTCAATAGTGACGGTCTTGTCAGTTCTACTGAGGACTCGATGTGGGCCAGTGTATGGCGGTGCCACACTGTTTGATGTGTAGTGCGGCGCATAGTGCGGCGCCACAGGTCTAACACAACTCACAGTGCGATTTCTATCTCGCGCGGGAACAACTGTCCGACCTTTTCTGTCACTTAGAATGCAACGGGACGGGCAATATAACCACCGATGACGACGGACGGGACGGGACGGGACGGGGGGGGGGGCGGGGGTAATATATCTATGGACCACGGTCTACAATAAATAATAATAATTATTATTATTATAACCTCGCGCGACAAAGTCCCGGCCAGTCGTGCTAGCCCTACAGTGTGTCCAGAGCCTCTAGTGTAATCGACGGCCAAAAAATACGTCTCGAATGCGTTCGCGTTAAAATGTCAAATATCTAGTATGAGAATTGTTTGTTGTCGATACGTGCCACTAGTTTCCCTGCCCACTGACCCATTGTAATTCAGACGTAAACGCGAACGCGATCGCGACGTTTTTTTTTGGTCATTGATTGCACTAGACGCTCAGTGCCCTAATCACGACTTGTCGAATCCTGCGTTACGTTACGGTTATCGTATCGAGATCGAGAAATCTCATACTAAATTTTAGTTCCAAATACGCTCACGGGCGGGCGCTGTTCCAAACGTCATACAAACTCGTTATAGTTTACTATTCGATTTTACGTGACGCAGGATTCGACAAGTCGTGCTTAGGGCACAGTTCTTTTTAATGAACAATAAAAGCCTCTCATAACTCTTACTAACTAGATATTATGATAATAATAATAATAACATAATAACTCGGGGCTATAATTTATTTGACTGTTGATATACGTTATTTAATTACAAATCAACAGTTTCATGTCTTTTAAATTGTGGCGAATTGAAAGGTGTGCTTTGTACGTAGACAAAGATACTGAAACCAACTTAGGAATGCACCTCAAAAATTGCATAGCAAACCGAACTCGACCCTATCTTTTCTAGAATAAGGGAGTTCGCTTTTGTAGGTAGCTGTGGTGTTGCATCTGCGGTGTTTAGGGCGTGTGAACACCTGTCTGGATCCACCTGTATGACAGTTGCGTCACACTTTGATGCATTAGTCTTAGGTTATGCGTATTGCAATAATAACGACGTGTATAGGTCACCAGTTTTTGTTAGTTAATTGGTGGGGTGACCCCTTCAGGTGCGGTGTGGATTGTGGACGCACCTTTTGAAACCGTCTGAAAGTTTTTCACGGTCAGCCAACTAGCTGGAGTTCAGTTTTGGCCAAAGAACCGTTGATAAATTACGTGAGGCATTGAGGGGGGGAGTCGAATCTCACTCAATCTCACGTGGGGGAGAGAGGTTGACTCGGCAAATATCACGTGATTTTTTGCCGCGAGAAGCGGTGTAACAATTACGAGAATACTTTGTTAAATTAGGAAAACATGTTTAACGAAATCAAGCACTGAACTAATTACACATTTTCAAAAATCTCACGTGAAAAATCGCCAAAATCACCTCACATAATAAATGGACGCCCAAAAGATGGTCCTCTTCAAAGGGGCACAAAAGTCTTCCTAGGGGTGTCAATCTCTAATTCCTTCAACCTTAACACGTAGCAATAAAGGTGACCAGCAGGGTGTCAATTATTGGAATTAATGTGTCGATGATTGGAACGTTTACCTTCAGAATACAACCTTACTGGGTTCACGTTGACGCTATACTTACCTACTTTAAGAACCTATGTACAACGTGAAACGCAACGAAAATTTGAATTTGTTTTTGAATTTGAATGAAACAGACCAAATTTTATAAAGAAATATGACATATTTAGTGTCATATTTCTATATAAAATTTTGTTGTAGTAAGAGTTTAGGTATAATTTTGAAATATGTCATATTCAGAATTGAGTCTATTTCATTCTGGGGATCGATTTTCGAATCTCACTTCGTGACTAAATTCACTAATTTCTAAAAAGTTCGTGTTTTTGAATCTCACCGGTGACTAAAGTTCTCGTGCCTGTGATATCAAATACGAATCCCCCACCCACTCGTAAACGAGATCACCGAGTGACTTCTTGACCACTGGCAGTGACAGCTAACCCCAATTTACTACGTTGACATGCTTGTCTGTGACAGAAACGCAAATTAGCTGCATTTTAGTAGAATGGTATGACATTAAAAAATACGGCTTTTGGCAAATATTAGTGATAACAACATCACGGGTGAGAATTTAGTCACCAAGTGAGATTCAAAAATCGAGCCCCTGGCCCCTATTTCACCATCTTTACAATTGTCAGTTCTATATGACAATTCGAACTACATTTCTTTGACAATATGAAGCGCGCTAAAACAAAAGCACTTCGTCAGCAGTTGACACCGAATTGTCATTGAAAACTGACAATTGTAAAGTTGGTGAAATGGGGCCTGAAGGCGCTGGTATTGTATATGCCTCTGGGCAACGGCGATCACTTGCTCGTTAGTCTTCAACCCTTAAAAAAGTCATATCAATGTCAGATGATTGCAAAATATTGCAACTGAGACTGCACTTGAAATATATACGCGCAATCGCTTTCGAATGCGTAGTGGACTCGTAAATTTGTCCGATTATCTCTAGGCCCGCTAACTATAGTTCGTATGCGCGGGAGCATGTGCCGCGCACCTTGCGGCCAGGTGCGCCGTTGACACAGTTCTAGTCTAGATATAGGTTAACTCTGAGGTTTAGGGATTAGTGGGTTTGCCAAACGTATTGATTGATGCCTTTTAACCGACTGCAAAAAGGAGGAAGTTCTCAATTCGTTGAATTTTTTACATTGCATAATATAGAAGTGAAGTTCACTACAAATGATTATTAGTCTAAATAAAATAAATAAAAGCAAAACCTTGTATTACTGTTATTAAAAAATATATTGCTGTTTAATTATAATTTTCACGTAACAATCAAAATACTTATTGCCCCTATTTTCTTTTGAGCAGTATATTTTTAAGCACTTTGGGTTAAGCAACTCAAGCTATCATCTGTAAATAGGTAGGTCATGTATCTTTTTTTGCTTTGTTTAAGATGACACCTTGAAGATAGAATAAAGAGATTTGTATTTGAAGCTTTATTATAATGCTAAAGTATGTAATATTCCCCAGCTACTGGGTATAAATGGTTAATCTAACGGGTTGACTTTCTAACACGGTTTACGAAATAATGATACAAACAGACGTTTGCTAATTTCACATCACGCCACATGATTATTACAAAAAAAGTATATATTAACATTACTAAGTACTTATTATAGATTTATTTACAACTTTTATTTTTATCTTAAAAATAGAACACCGCGTTGAACAGGATCCTTCTGAATTTATCATGATCAATGAACATTGTCTTTAATTAAAATACTGCATAAGTACCCAATAATGCGTTTACTATGTTGCCAGTATTTTTTGTCTCGAGCAAAACTGCCAAATAATTCACTCGATCGTCAATTACTAGACTGCGCGAACCATATTTGGCAAAACTGGAGGTATATTGCTTAAATTAATGTCACTACTTTAAATTTAAATTGCACTGCGCGTATCATAAATTGAACATGCCTCTAAATCGATTAAGGCTCGTGTCCCTTTTTCCTCATTCAAGAGTATCATCTTTTTTATAAAACGCCGCGGATGGACATTCTTTTGCCGGGTGTCCCGAACGGCTCCAAGGTGTGTCTAGGCAAATTGGCCAGGTGTCGGTTACGAAAAAGTTTAAAAAAGTTCGTCCGGCTAAAAAATCTGTGCAGGTGCGTCGGCCACTGCTCAGGCGAAAAGACAGCTGACGGGACGGACGAAACCTAATGAACCATTAGCTTTTAGATTGGTTTTTATCAAGTTTTGCACACGTCAAATATATTTGCCTCAATTTTACAGATTACCAAAAAAGGACTGTATTGTTTTTACGCATATTTTAGTTACACGTACATACATGTAATAACATTTTAACCTATGTCTTGTATTTATGAGTTATATGTGATGTATGAGTTATGAAGTAAATTTTATTAGACTGCACTTATATTTCTTAAATGGCCAGAGGTTAGTTAGCACAAACCAATTTCGTACTTTTTTTTTAAAACATCACCATGAAGAGACCTAATGCTAAACTCTACTGGAGCCCTTAAATTTAAAAGGCTTTTAATATTTCGTGGATAACATCTTGATGATAGCTTCAATTTAAACCATAAACGTTGCGGTCACTCCATTTATATTCGTCCTTTAAAATAAAGTATAATTTCTATAAAGGGCTATAATAAAACATTTAGGCAAAACAGCTGCTTTTAAGAGTTATCGTATAAAATAGTAATCATTGGGCATCTGCATCTGCTTTCGGTCACACATTTAATGCAACTGTGGCCTTGTCAGCCTTGTCCTCGCATTTCAGTGCCAATAAAAAAAAACAATTTAAAAAGTTATGGCTTCAAAATGACTGCCTAGCTTAAGGTAAGGTGCTACGGCACCGGGCTTTTTAAATTTGGAATGCATCAGCGCGCGTAATTTGTCACTCTTGTCGCTCATTCATCAATCGCGAGTGACTGGTGAGTGACCAAGTGAATGATATTGGAGATGAATGAATTGAAGTTAAATGCGATAAGTTTTTTCATAAATTGAAGATACGGAGACGGCAGTTTTTTTATTGCAATTTTAAAGGTGTGTTGGCAAAACAAGTACTAATTACAATGTTTTCCTGGGGATCGATTTTTGAATCTCACCCGGTGACTAAATTCAGTGATTTCTAAAAAGTTGGTATTTTTGAATCTCACCGGTGACTAAAATTCTCATGCCTATGATTTCAAACACAAATGCCCCCACCCACTCGTAAACGAGATCACTCAGTGACTTCTTGACCACTGGCAGTGACAAAAATAACCTCGATCCACTATTTTGACTCGCTTGTCTATGACAGAAACGCAAATTAGCTGCATGTTAGTAGACGGGTATGACATTCAAAAATAAGGCTTTTGGCAAATAGTGATATCAATGTCATGGGTCAGAATTTAGTCACCAAGTGAGATTCAAAAATCGATCCCCTGGTACATTGTTAGTTTGAGTACGTAGGTCTCCTCACACGCACGGTGTCTCAAATATTTTATAAAGTAATTTTCAATTTTAGGTTTCAGTAATCCCAATTTGCATACCAAACACTGACACTAGAGCCTTGTAGCGTCGTTTAATTGTGTAGAAACGCTACGTCGACAGAGCTGGTGGAAACTATTTAGCTACCTCGCACTTCTCTGGTGGAAAAACAGCCACAATCCTAGTTTAAACGTGCAAGAAAAATCGTGCCAGTCCCATTCCATTGCCGGCCGCAAAACCAACTTATTAAGCGATATCGGCCGATCACCGCGATGTACGTCTAATGCAACTTGCACATTTTCTCTCGCATGTCTAAACAGGGGTTCAGTACAGACCAAGATGTCATCGGCAAAAGCTACAAAGCGATCTATCACGTACGTAAGGCTGAGTGCACACATGTAGTGTCGGATGTAGGTAAGTTGGGAACACACAGAGCGCTCCGAGATGCATTCGCGGCGCCAGCACGGCGCCACTGCGCATCGCTAAAGTCGGACCGGAAGAAATTGGCTTTTGCAATATAGCTACCTACAGTACCCCGAGCACGAGTTTTCACCAGGCCCCTATTTCACCAACTGTACAATTGTCAGTTTACAATGACAATTCGAAGTACATTTCTTTGTGTGTATATCAAGCGCGCTAAAAGAAAAGCTCTTCAAGTCAGCAATTGACAGTGAATTGTCGCTGAAAACTGACAATTTCAAGGTTGGTGAAATAAGCACCGAGCATCGTATCGCAATAGAGAAAATTTCGTATTAAATTCTGGTACCAAATACGCTCACAGGGGCGCTGTTCCAAACGACATACAAATTTTCTCGATGGCGATACGATACGATAACGTTACTACTCGATTCTCGTGAAAACTGGCGCTCGGGGTATAGGTATGGCAATAAATCTTAAAAGCCGACATCCGATAGTATTTTACTGGCATTCAATTGATCCGACATGTTTTGGTAGACTCTTACTCTGACAAGCAGAAGAGGTAGAGCGCTTCTGGGATATCAAGTCCAGAATGTTCTATCCCACTCTTGCAGATATTTGGAAAGAACAGCAATTGACGAATGTCTCCCCTTCTACTACGCATATATTATTGAAACAATTAGCTTTGTACAGTCAGCAACAGAAGAGCTAGAAAACCGAAGCGCTCACAATGACCTGCACAAGCTCTGTCTTATGTCTTATGTCTATAACAATCTCTTGTTGCTTCTTAGATCATTCCGAACGTGTCGGTTGCTTAGCTACTTCTGCTGCTGACTGTATATAACGAGCCAATGCGCTACAACAGCACTGACTGACGCGTGCTAATCGGTGACGAATCTGTGAAATTGGCCCGTCGCGGGCGCGGAATGACGCGGGCCAGGTCACAGGAGGAGTGACTATGTGACAGAGTGGTCATTTAATGATGAAATGGCGTGAAGTAACAGCACCTCTGTTGCGTTTCGTTGGGTCAGTGAGAGTGCCGGAGGCGCGATCCCCCCCCCCCCCCTTTCCTCTATCCCTTTCCGCCTTAAAGGCCGGCAACGGACAGTGGCTCTCTTGAGGTTTGGTTCTCATGTGTGGCGGTGATCGCCTACCATCAAATGACCCGCTTGCTCGTTTGCATCCCTCTTTCAATACAATATAAATAAAAATGTAATTATAATTGGGAGTCACAACCTAAGGCCTTATTGTCTAATGCACTCGACTTTAATTTGGAATTCATCATCTCTATCTCGCACGATTTTTATACCGTTTGACAGAAAAAGATGGCGCATGCCAAAGTGAATCCTAGTGCGTTAGACAATAAGTCCACTTGATCTGCTAGTCTGCTACACAGCTAAATAGATTTAAGTCTAGGGCACATTGGCAGGGCTGCAGTTTCAGTGACATATTAAATTTGTGTGTAGAGTTACCGACTCTTTGGCGGTCATTTTCAGTTCGCAGAGCGGACACTTGGAGTTTTTGAGTCTAAACAGGGGAAGTGTAATGGGAAGCTCTAAGGAAATTATGCACAGGTAGCTGGTTAAAGTGAGATCAAAAGTTTAGTTTATTGTAGTTAAAAGCTTAAACTTGAGCGGTTCTGTGATTATTGTCAAGTTGCGTTTCCAGAGCCACGTTTAGTTCGTGTTCCCCATTTTATAAAAACTCTGGGTTAGTCACTAAGCTGGGGGTTGACGTAACGTTAGCCTTTTTTACGTCCCACTGCTGGGCACAGGCTTCGTCTTAGAATAAGAGGGCTTGGGATATAGATCCCACGCGAGCCCAGTGCGGATTTGGAACTTCATCCACATCATTGAATTTATTCGCAGGAGTTTCCTCACGATGTTTTCCTTCACCGAAAAGCTTATGATAAATTACAAATGTAATTCCGCACATAAATTCGGAAAAACTCAGAGGTGCGAGCCGGGGTTCGAACCCACGACCCTCTGCCTGAGAGGCCATAGATCAAATTACAAGTCTATCACAAATACGTCAAGTTAACCCCAGGTTAGTGCTTAACCTAGGTCGGTACAAGTAGGCCTTACAGTATTTCATGAGACCAGCTGCATCTGAAAATAACCACTTTTCCGTACTCACCTGACCCTTGGTGTACTGAAACGGCAATCGCTAGCATTGCACACCAAATACTCAGCACAGATCCAAGCGCCATCTTAAAAACACACACAGTCTTAACTGCCATTTTCAGTAGTTTCTACATTCGACCCTATTGTCTTCTTACAGAGTTGAAATTTACACGAGCGCTACATAGACCCGAGTAATTTTATAGTACAGTGAGACTTCATCGACGCACGCGGGTGGGTTCGTTCTAATTATTGTTTAACGTGTAGAAATAAACTTTTAACACCGTGTCCGATTTGTTAATCAAACTTAACTACGTTTTTCCGTGCTGAGGAAATAAAATTTATGGGAAAGTAGGTAGGCAATTTCACTCGTGTAGTGGCTGTCTTTGGGAATAAAAAATGGCCTATGTGTGTCTTCAACTCTTTTGTTCTTAAAAAATATTTCTCAAGTAGGCAAAATTATAGTAGATAGACTACAGATATAAATTATTATACATGTTGCACCACATGCTATCATCTTAAATAATAAACTACATAATATATTATTATGTTATTAAATTATAGTAAGTAGATACTGGATAAGATTATTAAATTAAAAGCAAAAAATTCTTTCTATCCTGTTTCTGGACTCAAAAAGTTCATAACATTGCCTGTGAAAAATATTTTGTCAAAAAAGAAGTATAATTTACCGATCAAACATTACAGTGCTGCCAACTTGACTCAAACAAGTTGCCTAAACGTTTAATGTGTCCACATTTCGCGCCAAAAATGGCAACAGTCGCCTTTTAGCGCCACGACGCTTCCACGAAATCTTAATGGCACCACAAACAATTAAAATCACCGTTACATTAAACATGCTGGCCACTTGAGCACACTGCGACAGATTCCTTATTTAAATTCAAGAGGATTTAATAAAAATTTAATGAAAAACCATTCATATTGTGAAGTTAATAAACAGTAATGTATATTTTATGTTAAGTAGGTACCAAATAGCTACTTGTTTTTTGACCTCTTCAGTAAAAAACGAATATTAACGTAATGAAGTCGGTTAAAAATTTGACATTTTAACCAAATTTTAACCCAACAAGTCTAGCCGTTCTTTAAAAGACTACTTACACAAATAGTTTACCAAGAACACACTCGTCTACTTAAAATACTGGCTGCCATCTGTGTCATTTGTTGACACAATGTCTGAAGGACGAAAATAAAAAGTAAAACTAACGACTTGGCAGACTGCACATGTGTGATCCGCGTCTCAACAAAACAAGACTTCTGAAAAAAATATAGAAAAGTCATTAGAACTTGCGCTGACAGTCTACGGTGTTGAGTTCAAATTAAAATGGAGGAAGATTAGACTTTTTTGCCACAGATCCTAAGCTGTTAACTGTAAATTTAAGCTAAATATTTCGTGTCATTAGGTGAAGCCATCTTTTTGCAGCTAGTAAAAATGAATGTACTCAATTATTAACCTTCAGAGTCTACAAATAAGGAATACATAAGAATGTTTGACTTCGTTTGACGGTTGTTAAAAGCGCGGTAACATTTTGACCCCACGAACATTAGTCTAAAATTATTTGGCCAAATGTCAACATTTCTTTTGTCGGAAACCATTTTACTTAACTAACCTTATTGTTAATTAATTTTACAACAATCAGCTGCAGCGGTAATTAGGTTTTATTTTTCCCATCCTTAGGTAGGTACGCTAAGCGTTTTTTGTTGCAAAGTAATGGAAAACAGTTTCTAGACTCGGAAAGTTTTTCATGTTTCTGTAACGTCTCTCTCGTAACTTATTCAGCGTTAGGTTTATTATGCCTTTGGCTTCTGAAGCCATCTTAGAGTACCGTCAGCAGCAGAAATTGATAAGCTACTCAAGCGGTCACAATGATCTGCACAAGCTTCTATGTCTACATAATAGTATAACAATAGAGCCGTGCTTAGATAATTGCGACCGCTTCGGTTGCTTAGCTATTCGTGCTGCTGACTGTACTTATAACATGTGTGTAGATAAAGCAATGTGTGCAACTCTACATAATTAGGCCTTGAAACACTCATTATGTAACAGTTGCATAAACTTAAAGGAACACATACAAGAACTACTTACAAGAATACTTTATTGAACACCACACAACAAACAAATCACAACAAAGTTTCAACATAAAATACATGGCATCAATACGCGATCTTATCGCCACAGAGCGATCTCTTTCAGTCAACCATACAGGTGGAAAAACATACAATAGTAAACGTTTTTCTAAGGTTGGTCTTTGTTTCCCAACTATAGGTACCTTAAAAAGCGTACCCCGTAATTAGCAACCCCAACGTCTCAGCCACCTGATGCCCACGCGTGGCCTAGCCCACAGGTGGCCCGCGCGCCACCTTGCGCAGACGCAGGTGAGCGCCAGCTTCCTGGGAGGGGGGGATTATTAGATCAAGATAAAATGGTGAATAAGCGTTAGGTATAACCTAACTTCCTAACTAGGTAATCCTAATCCTAACTAATATTATAAACGCGAAAGTAACTCTGTCTCTCTGTCTTTCTGTATCTTTGTCTCTCGTCTGTTTGTTACCTCTTCACGGGAAAACCACTTCACCAATCTAGATGAAATTTGATAAGAAGATAGTTTGAATATTGAGGAATAATATATGCTACTTTTTATTAGGGAAAATTGTATAATTCCCGCGGGATAGCGATAACCGAAATCTATGCGGACGAATACCTAGGCATAATCCTAAAAAATCCGTGATGGCCTAGTGGTTTGACCTATGGCCTCAAGCAGAGGGTCGTGGGTTCGAGCCCCGGCTCGCACCTCTGTGTTTTTCGGTATTTATGTGCGAAATTACATTTGTAATTTATGATGAGCTTTGCGGTGAAGGAAGACATCGTGAGGAAACATGCACACTCCTGCGAAACAATTCAATGGTGTGTGCGGAGTTTCCAACCAGCACTGGGCCCGCGTGGGAACTGTAGCCCAAGCCCTCTCATCGCGAGAGGAGGCCTGTGCCCAGCAGTGGGACATAAATAGGCTGATGATGATGATGATGATGATGATAATCCTACGAATAGTAATATTTGACTAATATAATCGTAAAAGTATAAAAATAAACGCCATTCACGTATTTGCTCTCAAGGTCAATGTTGGACCTTTGTCAAGGTGTTCTCACATAGACAGCCAAATGAGAGCTGCGTGCAACAACAACAACAACACGTATCGACAACAAACTATTCTTATGCCTTGTACGGGACACGTACGATACGGGGTCTTTTAATACTAATCCATCAGTATTAAAAAATGCCATAATCTTCACAAATTTCGAGTGATATTTCCGAGCGCCCAGTCTCAAGAATAGGCCCCCCGGCAATTATGTCATCGCTGTAATAATGTCCGAAAATTGGAAGGAAATGTTTGCCATTTGGAAGTTTTTATTTCTTGGTAATTTCGGTTCGCCAGGTTTGTAGTAATTTGCGGACGTGGAAATTAGTAAAAAATAAAACGTTTGAACTAGGTAATAATAATATGAACCGCTTGCAGGATGCGCCCGCAAAAAATTAAGATAATTTTACGAGTATTCTATCACCAGCATTTTTTACGTCCCACTGCTGGGCACAGGCCTCCCCTCAGAATGAGAGTGCTTGGGCTATAGTTCCCACGCGGGCCCAGTGCGGATTGGGAACTTCACACACATCATTCGCAATAGTCTACCGGTTTCCTTACACAAGGCATTGAAAAATTCGTTAGGTACACCAACGTTAAGTATAGCTTAATTGGTGGAGCGTGGTACGGATTACCGAGGTTGCTGGTTCAAGTCCAGCTGCTTAACGGATTTTTCTTTGCATTGTCATTGTATGTTGAATTTCATTCTATGAATGTTTCATAAAAAGAAAAACAAAAATAATCAATAAATCGATTATTTTCATTGATTCAGAAAATAGTTCCATCTCTTGCCACTAATGCGTAACTGTAGAAGTTCCGTAGTGGGTGAGCTACTCATAGATGGCGCTGAGGAGAGATCTTCCAAATAAAAATATGACACAAGGCATTGAAAAATTCGTTAGGTACACCAACGTTAAGTATAGCTTAATTGGTGGAGCGTGGTACGGATTACCGAGGTTGCTGGTTCAAGTCCAGCTGCTTAACGGATTTTTCTTTGCATTGTCATTGTATGTTGAATTTCATTCTATGAATGTTTCATAAAAACAAAAACAAAAATAATCAATAAATCGATTATTTTCATTCCTTACGATGTTTTCCTTCACCGAAAAGCTCATGATAAATTACACATGTAATTCCGCACAAGAATTCCGAAAAACTCAGAGGTGCGAGCCGGGGTTTGAATCCACGACCCTCTGCTTGAGAGGCCATAGGTCAAACCACTAGGCTATCACGGCTGGAAAAAATATTAACATGCTTTAAACGCGCAAGAATTTTTGCTATTTGAGGGTTTTCGGGGGTACCTACCTACCTACCTACCTACCTACCTACCTACCTACCTACCTACCTAGCTTTGGTCTCATCCTAGTTTTACCGACTTTCACACGTGAATACCTGTTCGTTTCGCTACTGCCGAAGCGTGTGCTCCTATTGGAAGGCCTACGAATTAGTCCATTGAGTTATGCTCGAATGACTTACGTGAATGATCCGTTTATTTAACTATGATTGAATCTTACGGTTAATGAAATTCAACAATGAAAGAGCCATTTTAATTATAGAATTTAGGACCGATATTTTAATCCTCAAACAAGCTGTATTCCATAGATACCCCACCACTACCTGTGGGATAAGAGCTTTATCTGGGGATCGATTTTTGAATCTCACTTGGTGACTAAATTCTCACCCGTGACATAGATATCACTATTTGCCAAAAGCCTTATTTTCTAATGTCATACCCGTCTACTAACATGCAGCTAATTTTGATATCATAGTCATGAGAATTTTAGTCACCGGTGAGATTCAAAAATACGAACTTTTTAGAAATCACTGAATTTAAGTCACCAAGTGAGATTCAAAAATCGATCCCCTGGGGATAAAAAAATCGGCCCTTTACCAGGGGATCGATTTTTGAATCTCACTTGGTGAGTTAAATTCAGTGATTTCTAAAAAGTTCGTATTTTTGAATCTCACCGGTGACTAAAATTGTCATGACTATGATATCAAATACGAATGCCCCCACTCACTCGTAAACGTGATCACTTGAGTGACTTCTTGACCACTGGCAGTGACAGCTAACCTCAATCTACTTTTTTAACATGCTTGTCTACGACATAAACGCAAATTAGCTGCATGTTAGTAGACGGGTATGAAATTCAAAAATACGGCTTTTGGCAAATAGTGATATCAATGTCACGGGTGAGAATTTAGTCATCAAGTGAGATTCAAAAATCGATCCCCAGGCGTTAATTTGCGGAGGTTCACAAATATTTTTAGGGTTCCGCACCTCAAAAGGAACAACGGAACCCTTATAGGATCACTTTGTGGTCCGTCTGTATGAGGAAACAGCTGTAACAATGCCCGCCTGCATTTCAAGCTACCTATGTATAAAGTATACTTATAATTAGCAAGTTTTTCTCTTTTTAGTTAATCGTTTTTCCAGTCGGATTTTTTGTTTTCTAATAATTCTTTGAATAAAAAATAGCTTTCGATTAAAAAAAAACCGCATTGAAATCGGTCCATCCGTGTGGTACTATGATGCCACAGACAGACACACAGATACACAGGTAAAATTTATAACACCCTTATTTTTTGTCGGGGGTTAAAAACTGTTAATTTGCGCACGGGTCACGCGTGGACCACGGACCACGGGACCACGCGGCGTGGTCGCGAGTGAGAGTGACCAACTTAATTATTTTTAATTCATAACCCGAATAACCATACGAAATAACGCTCCGACATTAAGGAAGTAACCACCAAACGTCATTTGTTTTTCTCGAATTCTCGGCGAGAAAACCTGGTATTTACAAGTACAAGAGCACCTCTAAGTAGTTATATTATAGCCGAGTGCGTCTCCGACTGAGTGGCGCCGCGCGCGGTCGATAGCTAGGAACTAGTGCTGCCCAACCATATTACCAAGACATAATAGTTTAACAATAATCCTAATTTATATTACTATTGTGGTAGTGCATCCACTATTAAATATTGTACCGGTACATTCCAGCGTAACTCTCTCAGGGGGGCTAGCACGCGTGCCATTTTGTCGCTTGTCGCTCAGTGCGTCCTTCGCTGATTCCATCACTATGAAAGGGACGCACTGCGCGACAAGCGACAAAATGGCGCGCTGTGCTACATGTGCAGGATACATACTTAGCGCAGACGCGACTATTTTGCGTGACTACTATACACACACACTACCACACTACTTCGCGGAGGAAAGGAACTAATTTAATTCGTTACTTGTAACAGCTAATAAACCTGTAACCTGTGTACACTGTTGTAGACCTATAAAACAGTACAATCGAGTTCTCCAATATCTAAACAGTCAACAGTTCAAAAATATCTATACACAGACCTTATTGCCAGTTACATAAGGTCTGTGTTTAGATATTTATGAACCGTTGGCTGTACAAATATTGGAGAACTCGACTGTACCGTGACTGACAAAAAAATTATGACAAATTTGAGCGAACCGAGGTCAAATTACATAAAATCCATGACCAATTTTTAAGTTAAAAATATCAAACCATCATCCGCCATCTTAGAGCCAAAAATGTTTTTCTTCCTTCTACCATTTTCCTGACTGGAATGAGATAAAAAGTTCTGTATTGTATTGCTTGGCAGCAAAGTTGTTTTGCACCTCATGCCTTGAAACCCTCGCTGCACTGAGGATTCTATTTATGACTTCAATCTATAACTATAAAACAGTACCGTGACTGACTGACTGACTGACTGACAGACAACGCACAGCCTAGCCACTGGACCTAGAGACTTGAAATTTGGCAAACATATACCTTGAGTATCCTAGAGGTGCACTAAAAAAACCTCGGGGCATAAGCTAGTATTGTATACATCGATGACATATTTTATATGACAATGGCAATCCACCAGCAACCGGGATCTTTACCCTTTTCGACGCCAACGACTCATAATTTTATTAGCCCCCCCTACTAAGCAGTGCAAAATTTGAACTTCGTATCGTGCCGTCCCGCTCAAGCTAATGTTATTTAATACGCGAGTGAGCGGGACATGATACGAAGTTCGAATTTTGCACTTCGTAGTAGGGGGGCAGCACCGCGGGTTCAACACCAAAGACTGATTAAATGGGTCATAATCAGAAGAAGCGAGCATTTGGTTTCTTGCAAGAAAACGGTTTTGAGTATGAATGAGTGCTTTGATATTTTGTTTAGCGTCGAAAAAGTTAAAATCGGCTTACAAATTAATAAATATCGTGGGACAATTGACACCAATTGACGTAGTCACAAATTAAGCAGAGCTTGTGTTTTGGGTACTGGGGATCGGTTTTTGAATCTCACCCGGTGACTAAATGCAGTGATTTCTAAAAAGTTGATATTTTTGAATCTCACTGGTGACTAAAATTCTCATGCCTATGACATCAAATACGAATGCCCCCCACCCACTCGTAAACGACTTCGTATCGTGCCGTCCCGCTCAAGCTAATGTTATTTAATACGCGAGTGAGCGAGACATGATACGAAGTTCGAATTTTGCACTTCGTAGTAGGGGGCAGCACCGCGGGTTCAACACCAAAGACTGATTACATGGGTCATAATCAGAAGAAGCGAGCATTTGGTTTCTTGCAAGAAAACGGTTTTGAGTATGAATGAGTGCTTTGATATTTTGTTTAGCGTCGAAAAAGTTAAAATCGGCTTACAAATTAATAAATATCGTGGGACAATTGACACCAATTGACGTAGTCACAAATTAAGCAAAGCTTGTGTTTTGGGTACTGGGGATCGATTTTTGAATCTCACCCGGTGACTAAATGCAGTGATTTCTAAAAAGTTGATATTTTTGAATCTCACTGGTGACTAAAATTCTCATGCCTATGACATCAAATACGAATGCCCCACACCCACTCGTAAACGAGATCACTGAGTGACTTCTTGACCACTGGCAGTGACAGCTAACCTCAACCTACTATGTTGACATCCTTGTTTTGTTTTTGACAGAGTTATTCAAAAATCAATCCCCTGGACAACGGATAAGCATATGACAACAAACATTTGTATTCATCATACAGATGTCTGCCCCAACCGGAGATCGAACCCGGGACTCACGCTTCGTAGTCAGGTTCTCTAACCACTAGGCCATCCTGTCGTCAATAAACTGCTTAAAAATATTGTCAACATCCAAGAAACAATTAATATTAAACATCCACATCCGCCACCGGACATCCCTAGCGTTTGATCAGTTCCGCAACCCTCTGCCAACTGTAGCTACCTTATCTGCGACCTAGAGATCGCACTAGCCTTGTCATCTGGGTTTGTCTGCAATTTCGATTTATTATAATCGCCGTATGTTTAACTGTAGCCCTAACCAAACTTTTTCAATGACGGGTCTTAACGAAAAAAAGCTTTAAACTGCTGACTGTATTTTTTCTTGTTATACAGAGGGTCGAGCACGATTTTACGAATGCTGAGTAACGTTACGGTTATCGTATCGAGATCGAGAAACCTCATACTAAATTTTAGTTTCAAATACGCTCACAGGTGGGCGCTGTTCCAAACGTCATACAAACAAACGTCAGTCAAGTATGAGGTTTCTCGATCTCGATACGATAACCGTAACGTAATTGTTTTTTAGTTCATAAATATGGACCTCCGCAAAGTAACGCCTGATTCAATAATAAATTAGATAACCGTAACGTTACGCGGGATTCGAAAACTCGTGCTCGAACCCCTGATTCATGCCTATTTCATGTCTTTTGGACCACTGACAGTGGGTCAAATTTAATTACTAAGATTTGATCATACAGACAGACAGGGTTCAAGCTGAACTAAATAAAATATATCTATTCTACTCTCCAATCTACGATTCTCATAGTATTTGACACGTTACAGTGAAATAAAATCGATAACTCACGTATATAAGTCGAGTTTAGCCCAATATGTTTCGGACTAACTTGTTGTCCTTCCTCTGGGAGCGCACGACCCAGCGGCAGCGAGACGCATACTATGCGGCGCGGTAGTAGAGGTAGTGCGCTCCCAGAGGAAGGACTACGAGTTAGTCCGAAACATGTAGGGCTAAACTCGACTTATATACGTGAGTGATCCGTTTTATTGCACTATATCTGCTATGATTGAGTCTCACGGTAGTTTCGTATTAAAAGTATTTGACACTGTAACGAGAACGCGATCGATACGTTTTGTACGTAGAAATAGGTAATTATAACGGCATTATTATTATATTATGACATATTATGATTATGTTATGATCGTGTTAGGATTGATAGCCAGCGGCATTGGTGAAAATGTCAGCTAGAGCGACATCTAGTCATGGTATTGTAAAACAGACTGTATTATACTCAAACAGCAGGCTCGTTCATGATGCTACTCGTCACTAGATGGCGTAACTAGCGGACATTTATGGTTACTGGGTTCAAATTTTGTGCAAAAGTCAAAAACTAAAGGAGTGTTCCTCTTGGCGGAGAATAGTATACATTAGTGTACACACAAAAAAGTTACATCTGAATACTAAAATCGCCAATGTACCAACATTAAATTTTAAATACAATTATGGAATGCAATACCTAGTACTTGTTTGAACCACACGATGTTGTCACTGTTGTTGTTTAGTTTCGCCGCTACGTGGCCATATTGACATCGATTTTATGGTTGTGACATTAGTTCCATTTTTAGCCACCAGGCGGATCAATAAGTTGTAATTACGTACCAGTGCCAGCCAGTGTAATTTATAAGGCAACAAAACAAGTAGGTACATAAGTCTTAACTAACTGTAACTATACGTTTGCCCTGGCAGGGTATAACAACAGTTAACCCTTTCAACGCCAACGACGCATACAAAAGTTGTATTCCACACGCCAAGTTGGCATAACGTCAACGCGGAGTTAAAACTGAAGCATACGTTCGTAGGTCGCATTTGCACTGTGCAGCCGGACGCCTATAAGCGTTGGTGGCGTCGTAGGCACTTCGGCTCATGACACCTTTAAGCGTCCTTGGCGTTGAAAAGGTTAATATACAACATCAAGCATATGTATATCTATAGGTACGTATAGTCACTTTCAAGTACTTGAGAGGATCAAAAACACGTGACAATGAGGGCTATCGCTTGTTAAAAATCCGCTAGGATCGCTAGCGCCGAGTGAGGTCCAAGTGAGGTCTATCTGTCATTCTCCGCCAATGAGAAACAAGCTACTGGCTTATGATTGAAATTCACAGATAGACTTTAGTAGCGGATTTTTGACTCGCGATCGTAATTTTTTCCGCTTTAGCTTTTTGAGTACAACATGGACATTGCATTTTTTTAGACACAATCAACAGAAGGGCCGTGTTTTATAAAGCTACAAGTTACAATTTACAAGCGGAAGTCTCGTTCTATCGCCTTTTGTTAGAAAGAAACTTCCGCTTGTAAATTGTAACTTGTAGCTTTATAAAACACGGCCCTGATATGTATTATGTAAACAAACGTACTTTCTTTAGCATACAGTTATAAAACAGAGTCGTGTTATAGAGTCGTAAGTTCTTCAGTCTGCTTCTTTTTATGCGAGTAGGCAGGCAAACGAGCATGCGGTTCACCGTCGGGGTAAGTGATTACCGTTGCCCGTAAACATTTGCAGCACCAGAGGGATTGCAGATGCATTGCCATATTGCCATCCTAAAGGGCTAAGATGAAATACCTATCTCTTGTGCCCGCAATTTCCCTTCGCCAATTTATGCCTAATTAGGTATAATTATGACACGACCTTCTCTCGGTCACCGACTATGTATGTATGTGAAGCAAATTTCAACTCAATCGGTCCAGTAGTTTCAGAGCAAATTGGCGGTGACAGACGGGCGGACAGTCACGCGAGTCCTATTTTAAGGGTTTCGTTTTATCCTTTTGGAACCAAAAAAGAGTTACCATAGCGACAGGATTTTGGCCACTATCACCTTCTCGGTAAAACTTTACAACCGCGATTTTATCTGGTTTTTACTTGATCATTATCTTAATACCTAATCATTGAGTGATTCCACCTGCCACTTATCTGACATTTTACTCTTTTAAAACTTTAAGTCTATGCTATTATTATTCATTAGGTGTGTGTTGGTGTAACAGTGAAAAATTAGTTCCAATTTGTGTTGATAATTTGTCATTTCCGCTAGATTAATTAAAGTTCGTACCTAGTTTGAAAAGTTTTTACTCCGCTTTTATTAACCAAAGCATTTTAATCTTTGGTATTTTGTTAATAAATGTACTTCTCTATCATGTCAATGGTAGTGTCAAGTGAGGTCAATCTCCACCATTAAGAGACTAAGCTACTGGCCTATGATTGGTGGAAATAGATAGACACTGGACACTAGCGATCCTGGCGGATTTTTGACTCGTTAATAAATAGATGGCGCTTAAACCAAATCACTTTTATTCGGAATTAAAATACTTTTCTGCATTATGGTTAACAATAACGCGGGACGTACCCTATTATTCATAAACCCATTTTAACTAAAATGCTGTTAAAGTTCGTTTGTCCTTTTTTGTCACATTAACATTTCCGTTAGTAAGAAGAAGATAAAACCTATTTTAGCTAATGGAGGTTTGAGTGACGTTTATGAATAAGGCCACTAGTCTTTATCAATATCAAAGCAATAAGATGACACGAATTACATTCAATTTTATTATTGCGCAACTCATTAATATTCCAAAACCTTTTGTAAATAAACCGTTCGTTAATTCACCTGTAAATAACAAGGCAGTGGTGTGCCACTTTAAGCATGTGTGCTTAAATCAAAAAATCTTTCGGAATGTTCTGCGTCCTCAGAGCTAAACTACCTACCGATTTTTAAATCTGTTTTGTAGCAGAGGTGGAGGTGAGATGCAATAAAACGCATACGAATCACTTGCAATAACTATAATGTGATAACAGTAACACTACACGTTAGGTTTTAATAGGATTAAGTACAAAAGTTAACTATGCTATGGGCAATACAAATCGTAACCTTACGCGACGGTGGCGGCAAGCGGACTACTCGCGCAGCGCAGCTCGCGTAGTATAGCGCGTGCCGGGATTCCGGGAACGAACGAACGTTAACGAGCGAGAGGGACTGATTCAGTTCGTGCGTGAGAGAGTGAGTCAGATGCTAGAGCGCGACGCGCGGAAGCTATTGGAATTAAGTTACCAGGCTAACAGAAATTAGCAAGAGCGCGAAAGCGCCGAGCGAATGTGGCGGCCGTTTATAATACAAACTTTAGGTAGCAACGGGTTGTCTTCCTACATACTCCCCCTTTTGACCAGGACAGTGCCCTCACAACTGGTCAAACAAAACCGCCTCCTAATTCTTACGAGGCCGGCCTCTTCGTCTTGCCGGTGCGACAGGATGTGGAACCTCTAGTCCTTCACCCTGTCTACTGTGGTAGCGCCTCAAGTCGGACATATGGTACTTCCCTACTATCGCATGAGGCTTTTTGGGAAATGCGACGCCATAAGTAGTGGGACTCACCCATCCTTCTCCGTCGGCACTCTTCGGAAATGGTCCGAAAAAGTCAACAGCCAATACTTCAAACCGTTCGGCTGGGACTGGAGTTTGCAGTAAACTGGTAGGTTTCTCATTTGACGGATTAATTCTCTGACAATCAATGCACGTTTTCAGGTAATCAGCTACGAACCGACGCATGCCCGGAAAGTAGAACCGTCGTGAAATTCGATGCATAGTTCTATCCAAGCCTCCGTGACCAGAGGTAGCAGCGTCGTGGCACTCAATCATAACCTGCTTTCTTCTTTTTTCAGGTATCACTACTTGCGGCTCTTCGGTGTCAACATCAGTATAGCGGTACAGGACTCCTTTACACATATGGTAACCTCTTTCAGTCCACCTGTAAATCTCTAATTCATCTTTTCCTTCCAGGCTATTGATGATCTTCGCTACTTCAGGGTCGGCGAGCTGATCGTCACGCAGAGCAGCGGCCTCCCATCGCGGAGCTTCAATGATCACCGTGCAAATTTCGCAGGAATCACGAGCTTCATCTGCGCACGGAGGGCGACTCAGTGAATCAGCAATAACGTTAGCCTTCCCCGGCGTGTAGTCGACTTGAAGATCAAAGGATTGGAGCTTCATCGCCCAGCGTACCAGTCTTCCCGTCGGTGACTTCAAGGTTAGTAACCATTTCAGTGGCTGATGATCGCTAGCCACACGCACAGAATGTCCATCAATGAAACCATGGAACTTTTCAACCGCCCACACGACTGCCAGAGCTTCTCTTTCTGTGGTAGAGTAGTTGCGCTCGGCAGGTGTGAGGAGTCGGCTAGCATACGCGATCGGACGTTCTTCACGATGAGTCTCCCCCTGCAGCAAGGCCGCACCCAGAGCATAATTGCTGGCGTCGGTCCTTAGGACGAATGGAAGAGCATAGTCGGGTTGGATGAGTATCGGTGATGAAGTGAGTAGACGTTTCAGTTCGTTGAATGCGTTGACCTGAGCTTCCTTCCACAACCACGGCTGATCTTTCTTGGTGAGCATCGTTAGCGGCTGTGCAACTTGAGAAAACCCTGGAACGAACTTCCTAAACCAGGAACACGTCTGTAAGAAGCTTTTCAGGTGTTTCACAGAGCTGGGTTCCTTCATGTCTGATATCGCGTTGATCTTGTCTGGGTCTGGTGATATTCCTTGAGGCGTGATGACGTGCCCCAGATATTTGACGCTTTCCCTCACAAATACGCATTTGGTGCGGTTGGCTCGCAAATTGAAAACACGTAAGCGGTCAAATACAGCACGTAAGTCTTCCAAATGTTGCGAGAAGCTGTCGGATATCAGGATCAGGTCATCGATATACCCTAGAATAGTCACGCCTTGAAGTGATGCACCAGAACGAAATCTGTCTATTAAACGCTGGAACGTAGCCGGTGCGTTCCGTAGGCCAAAAGGCATGCGCTTGAACCTGTGAACTCCGAACGGCGAAACAAACGCTGTTTTGTCTCGATCCTCCTCCTTGACTGAGACTTGCCAGTACCCGGACCGAAGGTCAATAGTGCTCATAAAACAGCTTTTACCTGTGTACTGCAACAAGTCATCAATAACGGGCAGTGGATAAGAGTCACTCTTTGTATCGGCGTTGAGTTTCCTGTAGTCCACGCAAAATCGAAAGGTTCCGTCTTTCTTTGGAACCAATAGAGCCGGTGCAGCCCATGGAGACTCGCATTCCTCAATAATGCCATCGTTCAGCATCTTCTCTATTTCAGCCTCCATGATGGCTTTTTTTGCTGGTGTAAGTCTATATGGCGGCGCGGCGATGGGTTTGTGGTCGTCCGTTTCGATACAATGTTCCGCGAACGGCGTTGGACCTCCCCCTTCTCTGAAGATGTCGTCATATTCCTGCAATGTTTCAGCCAGGATCGCCTTTTGGTTCGGTGTCAGCATAGTACCTTCGTCACGCCGAACTAGATTTGCGGTCGCATACCCTACATAAGATCTTGATGTCTCACACTGCAGAGGGTGAATGACCTTAGGTCGATCGGATGTAAACCACATGCCATCAGGAATGTTAATAACTAACCGCGCCTTTCGTAGGAAATCGATTCCCAATAAAGTATCGTTATTAGCCGCGTCAGGCAAAATGACGAACGTAATAGGTATCACTGAGCCTGCTAGGTTTACTTCTACGTCAGCAAGTTTAACATCGATGTCGCGCACTATGCCGTCCGCGAGCTTTATTGTCATGCAACTATCGCGAAAAGGGTGCTGTAGTTTACGTAACAACGCGTAAAGACTAAAACGCGCGATACTGCGTTTAGCCGCAGTGTCCACCAAACCAGTACCTCGAAAACCGGAAACTTCGAACCGAAGAATTGGACGTCCGCCGGTACCGTTATTCGGCAAAGTAGGTAAATCACGTGCGCGATCCGCTTGCAACCCATCACCATGTTGAACATTCTGTGATAAACTATTCTTAGATGACACATCAGTTTTACAAATGCATACATTCTGTTCTGTATTAATCTTTGGTACATCACTTACATGTTTAATCTGACCTAAACTACTCTTTGACTGTTCAACACCGTGATACGTCTGTTCAGGTTTACTCTGTGACACAATATTAGAACTACCAGAAGATTGCGGAACATTTCCGGAGCAGTGATGCATCTGCTGCTTATTACTCTGTGACATAGCACCTGTGCCTGTACTAACGGAACAACATTTTGAAACATTATTGATGCAATGATGCATCGGCTGTTTATCAGTCTGTGACACGATATTGGTACTAACAGAAGGACATAGCAAAACATTATCGACACAGTGATGCATCTGTTGTTTCTCACTCTGTGACACAATATTAGTACTATCGGAAGGACATCGCGAAACATTATCTACACAGTGATGCATCTGTTGTTTATTAGTCTGTGACACAATATTAGTACTAGCAGAAGGACATTGCGAAACATAATCGACACAGTGATGCATCTGTTGTTTCTCACTCTGTGACACGATATTAGTACTAACAGAATTCGTAAACTTATCACTTCTAAAGTCACTATTGAACGAACAGAATGAGTCCTTACGGTTGCAATTATCGCAGTTAGGACGAATTACGCCCTTAGCGTTACAACCAAAGCAACGGATATCTGTATGATCGGTTTTATTTTTCGGTTTTAAACACTCACTACGTTCGTGGCCACTTCTACGACAGTAAACACAATAAAGTTTTTTACCTTGAGTCGTAGTCGGGCTTACCGCCGAAGTACGATCCTTCGCAGGCGGCGGCGGCGGCGGCGGCACGCTCGGCGCGCGGGCGGGGGGCGCCGGGGCGCGCGCGGCCGGCGGCGGCGGCGCTCGCGGCCCGTTGCCACCGCGATAAATGTGAACACGCGTAGCATCGGCCTTGCTTGAGCGTGGAGCGCGCGACGAACACGACGACGACGGGGCTTCGGCGAGCGATTCCTCGAAGTTTATGGCTTTTTCCAGTAAATAATCAAGGTCACTTACAGATTCCCGCGTCCAATCGTTTCCTTATTCGTTTATCGAGTAAGCCGTAAACCATATCAACCTGCATTCTGGCATCAACCGGATATGGAATCTTGGTTATTAAAGCACGAAGTCGCTCAATAAAAACTTCTGCCCGTTCTTCACCCTGTTCCGATGCGTAGATTTCTCTTAGCAATTTGTGAGGCGGCTTCGGAACACCGAACCTGGCACGAAGCTTCTTGAGCGCGTCGTCCCACGTCAGGACCGTGGCGCGGACCCCGCGGAACCACAGCGCGGCCTCCTCCGCCAGGAGCATGGGCAGGCCTCGGAGCGCGTGCTGGTCGCTTACGTTGGTGGCCTCTTTGTACACCACTACGCTGTCTATGAATGCTTCTAACACGTCGGGGTCGCGACTCGCGCCAGTAAACCGAGCGGTACAGCTGTCGAAGTTGGCATTCTGTGAAGCCATCCATGAGACCAGCACAAGATGGCGCCGGAGACGGGGCAGCTTGCCTCTCTTGGGAGTTCGCGATCGACGCGGCAACGAGGCTCTGGACCAGTTGGCGGTTGGATTCCGCCTGAGCCTTTGCGAACGCCGATAGGAACGACGAGAGCTGCCCCTCGGACATCGTGGGGTCGTCTTCACAATCCTGCGTACTTTTGCGACGCGGCATTTTAGAATAGACAGTCAGTTACACTTACACACCACATAGGTAGGTATTACACTTATAACTGTTCACTATCCACTTTTCCACTGAGTTTGTGAGTTCGATCGAGTACGATACCTAACGACGCGATTCGTGGAAGATAGATAGGTACGCGTGTCTCTAGTTGTGCGCCAATGTAGCAGAGGTGGAGGTGAGATGCAATAAAACGCATACGAATCACTTGCAATAACTATAATGTGATAACAGTAACACTACACGTTAGGTTTTAATAGGATTAGGTACAAAAGTTAACTATGCTATGGGCAATACAAATCGTAACCTTACGCGACGGTAGCGGCAAGCGGACTACTCGCGCAGCGCAGCTCGCGTAGTATAGCGCGTGCCGGGATTCCGGGAACGAACGAACGTTAACGAGCGAGAGGGACTGATTCAGTTCGTGCGTGAGAGAGTGAGTCAGATGCTAGAGCGCGACGCGCGGAAGCTATTGGAATTAAGTTACCAGGCTAACAGAAATTAGCAAGAGCGCGAAAGCGCCGAGCGAATGTGGCGGCCGTTTATAACACAGACCTAATACCAAGTGGACCGGTGATACCTACAGAATTAGCGTGCATACCTACTAAAATTTGGCACGTAATATGGCTGCTTTTCCTAGGGTTGGAACTGTTAAACGTATGCAGATATCGATATCGATAAAATCTACGCTATAGAAGTTTATGCAACTGTCACGTTACGAGTGTTTTAAGGCCTAATTATCTAGAGTAGCATACATTACTTTAATCTACACACATATTATAAGTACTCTAAGACACGTTCAGAAGCAGAAAGCATTATCATATCCATACCTGTCACGAATTTGACTGTTGTTTTTATCATAGATAAGTAAACATACCGAGCTGACGTTTCGTTTCGACTGTTTTTTTATTGTAAATTATGTTGGTTTTTGCAGATATTTCATATTTTCTACGGTTTTTGAACGCATTATAGAGGAGTTATGACATGTGTGTATATGGGTTTGCAGATGCGTTGCCAACCTAGAGAGCTAAGATGGAATTCCCCTTGTGCCCGTAATTACACCGGCTATCTTACTCTCCACACCAGGACACAACAGTGCAAGCACTGCTACTTCGCACAAGGTCCTACTACCCACAAAAGTGAAAATAAATAACATTTGTCTTAGGCATCTCCAAAGTTTTTATTCATTTCTAATAGTTTCTGAAAGATACTTTGTCACAACACTCACAACTTCTTTTTCCGTGATAGCGAAGCCTCAAATCTATAATCATTTTGATTACAGACATTACCTTACCTTCACACTTGATGTACAAGGCAACACAGGTGACAGGCACGAGTAAATGATTTCTGTTGAAATAAATAAAATCATTGGAAAATAAAACAAATCGTACTAAAACAGACGTTCGTACTCATTTTATAAGATCATTATGTTACGACACATGCCAAAATACAATAAAACATTCGAATTATTCAAGGTAACTGGTTACTAACCTTTGAAGGATCAATTCAGGTTGATTAATGTTTTTTTTAACACTACACTGTCTGACGCAGCACTAGGGCATGATTATCGTATTAAAGACAAAGCCCTGCACACCATGATAGCTCGTTTCGTAGAGTAATCCTCACAAAAACAGCAAATATATTCGGAGCCGGCTACCGTTTGACAGCACATCTACCACGAAACTTGGCACGGAACATGGTGGCACCTGCCACGCTGTCGTAAACTCGTGACGTCACTTAGAGAGTGCTGCTAAATTTAGTAACCAACAAATACTATTTGTCTCTCCTATTCATATGCAGCTGTCAGTAAGTTAAAAAGAGATAAAATGCCGTTTGACATGTATGTGTCGATATGGCAGATAGTTGTATAAGTCACGCTTCATATAGAAGAATATAGCACCTCCACTTTCCTATCTCAATGGTTTATAATACAAACTTTAGGTAGCAACAGGTTGTCTTCCTACAGTTTAAAATTTGTAACGATATGTTAGAGAAATTGAACGGACTAAATTGCAAAGGCAAGGACAGTGATAAGTAAAAAAACATTCAAATAAAAAAAGTAAAACCGCCTTCACAAAAAACCTCAGAAAAAAAAACATAAAATAATCCCCAAACAGCCATGAGTTTTATGGCCTAACAGAAATATGAAGTCAGTGCGGTGCTAGCGGAATATTCTTGGAATGAAGCACCGACTTCATATTTCTGCTAGGCCATAAAACTCATGGCTTTTTGGGGATTATTTTATGTTTTTTTTTCTGAGGTTTTTTTTGAAGGCGGTTTTACTTTTTCTTAAAAGATTATTTATTTCACAATTTTAGTTACGTCAATATTTAAAATAATATCCTCCAACTCCTAACCGTTAAGGAGTTGTACCTTCCATCATCACCTCATCAACACGAGATGATGACTACCAGACACAAATACTTGAATAGCTTTCGAAAATGTATGAAACACATGACACGTCCCTATAAAATTTGAGGGTTGCCCTCGATTTCCCTGGGATTCCATCATCAGATCCTGACTTGGTGACAATAGGACCAACTAGAAAAGAATTCAAACAAAAAAAGAATTTTTGAAATGGGTCCAGCCGTCTTCGAGTAATCGGGGAACATACATAAAAAAAAATTAAAAAAAAATATTCCGACGAATTGAGAACCTGCTCCTTTTTTTGAAGTCGGTTAAAAAGAAAGTTATTTTGAAGCACTACCTAGCTTCTTATCTTATCCAGCATTTGAATGAATAAATAATGAATGAACAATGACGTTATTTTCACTTGTGCGCGCGACACTATCCGCAGACGGTCCTCAAGGTCATGGCCACAGAACCATTTTAAAATATTCCCGCAATTAAGTGCTTTCTACATTGCCATAAAGTAAGATTCGGCGTAACCAGTAGGATCAGTTACTTGGCTTTAGTAACTGTAGCAATACAAACTTACTTGTTAGAGCATTGGTGGCGCTAGTATGAACAGATAGTTCTATTAGCGCGCGGTGAGGTTAGTCCCAATTTTGCCCACCAGTCTTCATAAATTTGTATTTTTTGGCTCTTGTTTGCGCTTATTATTTCGACAACGTTTCATATTCACACTGGCGTTTGTTATCTCAAGTTTGTTAAGTGTTCAAAGATAATTTTGGAATTTATTTTTCCACTGGAGCAGCTGTATTCTGTTTAAAGTTGCAGGTGAGCTAGTTTTGGAATAATTTAAAAAAATGGCAATGAAACGGGTTTTGATTGTAAACAAAACTTTTCCCGCTGCAGGATTGGAGCTGTTGAAGAACAAGTAAGTTATTTTACATATATATATTTTTTTAATTTAGGATTCCGAACTAAAAAGAAAAAACGAAACCTTATGGGTTGACTTTGTCCATCTGTCTGTCCGACACACCTGGTTATCTCAGGAACTGAAAGGAGACATAAAATTTCAAAGTGGAGCTTATCTACTAGGTCATGTGGCCTGTGGGGTATCAACATTTTACCTTCTTTTTCGAATTATAATGGTAAAATGTTTAAAACAAACATTGCTAATTCCGTCTTATCTGAATACTTTTAGAGAGGCCAATTTAGCCTTTTCTTTTAACGTGAGCCACAGAGATGCATTAAACAATACGAAGAAGTGAAATGCCACCGTTATCCTACAATTATTTATTAAAACTATTTCCAGGGTCCAGTACACCGTTTTGCCGTACTTAGACCATGACCCAGAAAGTCTGCCGACGATCAAGAATCATCTGAAGGACGTAGACGCCATCATTTGGAACACGAAGCATCGATTGACTGGACCGTTGCTAGATTTAGCTGGTTTGTCAGTTTCCTTTCAGACCCACCGTACCCTTTTTTTTAACGGAGTGGAAACTCGTTACGAGTACCACCAGACCTGGGGAAAGTCTGGTGGTTATGTGGGACTCTCTTCGCCTCCTCCTGTCCGTAAAGGAGAGAAAGGGGAGAAGCATACTCATAGATAATAGTATTACCAGGTACCATACTACTATCTTTGAGCATACTCACTAAAACCACTCCGGTGTTGCCCTCCTACCGGGTTGCTAGGTACCGGGGAGATGATAGAATGAGACTTCCACTTGTAAATTGTAACTTGTAGCTATAGAAAACACGGCCCTGGGAGTCGATTTTTTTATCTCACCCGTCGACTAAATTCACTGATTTCTAAAAACTTCCTGTTTTTTAATCTAACTAAAATACTCATCCCTATGATATCAAATACGAATTATGCCTCCACCCACGTAAACGAGATCACTCAGTGACTTCTTGACCGCTGGTAGTGACAGCTAACCTCAATCTACTACCTATGTTGACATGCTTGTCTATGATCAATGTAATGCTCTCTTGGTCTCCTCATGTGTGTGAGGTTAGCGGGAAGGTGTTTGCGGCGACGGGATCACTGAAACGCCTCCAGAATTCCCTTCCATTTGCTACCAAGGTTGCGCTTGCTCAGACTTTACTGCACCCAGTCTTAGATTATGCTGACATATGTTACCATGATCTTTTAGAAGAGCACCTGAATTAACTTGAGCGAATTCAAAATCTTTGCATTCGGTTCATATTTGGTTTACGTAAATATGACCACGTTTCTCATTTCCGATCACAGCTCAAGTGGCTTCCAATCCGTCTCCGTCGAAATTCTCACATTCTTATACTTCTTTACAGCATCCTCTTTAATCCTGCAACTCCTCACTACCTCAAACAACGATTTAGTTACGTCACTTCTTTGAGATGCTCTCAGAACTTTCTCCTTACTGTACCTCTTTCTAATTCTAAATTCTATGTTTATTCCTTTACTGCTCAAGCTATACGGTTGAGGAACTCCTTACCTATAAGCCTAAGGTGCGCTAAATCTTTGACTATTTTTAAAACTGCTGAAGGAGCACTATCTGTCAATCTGTACATGAGTTTTCTGGCTAACTTTTTAAAGTTTTCTATACTTAGTATTTTAGTATTATTATGTATCTGCTATTATCGAGTTTCATTGAAATTATGTGTTTTTTTATGCTTTTTATGTATTTTTTGCTAGTAACCTGCTATAAATTCGTGACCTAAAACTTTTTTATTAGCACCACCAGCTTTAATATGTTCTTACCTTTATTCCATTATGGTTGCCTGGTAGAGATCGCTCTGTAGCGATAAGGCCGCCCATTGCTACCTTGTATTTTCTTTGTGCCTTATTTCTTGTTTTGACTGTTATGTGGTGTTCAATAAAGAGTTATTGTATTGTATTGTATTGTAATGGATGAGAATTTAGTCACCTATTGGGATTAAAGAATCGATTCCCTGGTGGTTCAGTGAGTATTTTAAAATTAAACGATACCGTCGACTGCTGTGCTGAGTATGCATATGCCCCTTTTTAATACTAGGCTAGGTGCCAGTTAATGCCAGCGGGTTTGATGAAGGGGTTTGTTTCATACTATCACTAACTGAAATAATTACTAATAGGTACAACAAGTTTCTAAATATGTACTGAAACAAGAATAAGTACATAGAAAACCAGGAAAGGTATCGCCCCGAAAAACCCGGGAATCGACCCCGGTACTTTGACATTCCGTGGCAAGTGTAAAACTAATTATTATTACACCAGCCGTACCAAAGTTACTCACGTTTAAATCTGATATTAATTTCTAAAGGGAAAACTGACCAAATGTTACCGAATGCAGTTTTAGCGTAATTTGGCTAATTAATAAGTTTCGCGCATTCGGGGTTCTTAGAAAAGGCGTAACTAGAATTTAAAATAATTAAGAAGTTAATAATTCGCCTATAATTGTGCCCGACTCCTAGGCAACTTCCTCACCTCTTGTCTTCCACATTTCCCTTACCTGAGCCTCACGTGGTTAATTGTTAACAATAATTGTTTAACATTACTTAAAGTGCCAAAATTTCAATTCCAGGACCAACCCTAAAATGCGTGTCAACCACGTCGTCTGGCATAGACCACGTAGACATCGAGGAGTTGAAGAAGCGTCAGATACGACTCGGCAACACTTCTGGGGTCCTTGACGACGCTGTGGCGGATATCACTGTGGGCTTGCTGATCGCTGCTGCTCGGCGGTTTAAGGAAGGCGTGGCTGAGGTGGAGAAGTAAGCACTTATAGTGAAATAAACAGATCACTCACATATGTCAGTCGAGTATACTAATCAGTCAGTATAGCACACTCTTCGCCAGTAGCGTGGCGATACGCAAACTGGGCGCCGCAGCTGACGGCGGCGCACAACTTCCCCCGTTTTTATCACCATTTTTTTTAGTTTGCGTTTTGTTACTGGCGAAGCCCTGAGGAAGGACTACTGATTAGTCCAAAACAAGTCGGGCTATACTCGACTGACAAAGGTACCTGCGTGAGTCATTCATTAATTTCACTATGGTTAAACCTCACGGTAGTTTCATGTTAAAAATAAGCACTTAAATTTGTTTAAGTTTGTGAAACTATTTTTCTTTCTTTTTATAAATGACTCATTTTATGTGCTTATGTGCCATTATTCCGGTAACATACAGCTAAATTAACGTCAAGCTAGTCTACTTGGAAAGTTACGCATTAACCAAAAATAATTAATCAAACGTACTTGCCATACGACTTTTTAGGGCTTAAGGATGATTATGCAAGCTTCCTTCCTCGCCATATGTGGCCTAAGTATTCCTAACACTAACATAAACCGATCGATTTCAACGAATGAACAAAAACACACCTTATGCTACCTAATAAACTAGCTAATGGGGTGATTGGGCCATCTTTCCAGTGGTGACTGGAAGTACGGTGTGCAATGGCGTCTTGGGCAGGACATAGCAGGCAGTACGGTTGGCATCGTTGGCTTCGGCGGCATCGGGCAGGCTGTCCTTCGGAGACTACGGGGCTTCGATGTCAAGAGATTTGTTTACAGCGGAAGAAGCGACAAGCCTGAAGGTAAGCTTGATCTTTTAAACGAGATTTCTCTGCTTTTCTTCCACTTACATCTCTACTTACTTTACATCAGCTAGAGCGACATCTATTGCTATATTACACAAACTTTTCTAAAAAAAGCCAAATGGTGTGATGAAATCTAAATGATAAAGAGTATTATAATTATGGTTAGAAAATTGTAAGTATAGTGTTTTCTTCCTGATCTTTAAGCGAAAATCTTGGGAGCAGAGCGTCTGTCCATTGAACAACTACTCAAAGAAAGTGACTACGTTATCCTGTGCTGCCCTCTCACGGAGGAGACGCATCATCTGATCAACGACAAAACACTGGGCATTATGAAAAAGAATGCCGTGCTAGTCAATATTGCAAGAGGAGGTAAGTAACATTTATTAGCGGTAATTAATATATTTTCTTCGAAACAGGTTAACTCAATTTTAGATAGTGCCTTTGCTCGTCTGCGAATTTGACCGTTAAATTTCCAATTTCAAAATAAACAGAATATAGGTAAGTACAGGTATCTACTTTTGTTTTCAGGTATCGTAGATCAAGACGCTCTGTATCGAGCTTTGGCAGAGAAACGTATTTTTGCTGCCGGGCTTGACGTGGTAACGCCTGAACCACTCGCAAAGGACCATCCTCTCGTCTCGCTACCTAATTGTTGTAAGTTATACTTGAGCTCCTAGTGCAATTTTTGACACAAGACAACTTCTCGATCGCGTTTGGGTTAACGTCTAAATTAGGTACTATGGGCAAATCAGCAGCGCCTCTAGCGGCGAGTATTGGCAACGTGCTATTCTCGTAGTGGTATGGAATACTTAATAGTACAGTCACAGACTATTAAATTTAATCCACCTTTCTAGTCATCGTGCAGTACTTAAATACTACAGCCTAATGGAAACACAACAAAAGAAAGAATGTTATGGTTAAGTTTTTTTTTCAGATATTTTACCACATGTGGGCAGTTCTACGATTGAAACAAGGAACGCAATGGCGAGAATTTCAGCGAGAAACGTGCTGTTAGCTCTGGACAATAAGCCTATGTTAAATCCTGTGATATAGTGATATATATTGGTCAATGTTAATATTAATCCAGCTTTGTAATAATATTCAGCGCCACTTTTAATACATGAATGAATATTTATGACGCTAAGAATGAGTACAGACCTACTATATTATTATTTAATAATAAAAAAATAGATACAACAAAATGATTTTGCTCGTTGTTTGCTACTCACCGATAGGTAGCAGGACTAGTAATATATTCATCAATGTGCAATATAGGTATTATGCGTCACCTGAAATTATTTATTTGATAAATAAATTTAATTCATTATAACATTGAAATCATCTAAGAACATAAATATTAAAAAAGTTAGTTACAGTCGGTAGTTCACTCAAAATGGATGGCTGCTTTGACAGAATACATCTTACTTCCTTAGAATAAAGTTGTATTTACTTGAGTTCTTCACTTGGCAGGTTATCAAGACCAATACTCACTTTTTGCGTCAATAGAAACATGATAGAAACAAACAAACCCAAAATAATGACATAAGACATTGACTTGACATTTAACTTCATGCGAAAAGTTTTCTTCCTGTTTTGTTTTTTAAGTTACATTGGGTGTAAAACCGCCTAGACGGGTTTTGAAAGCCAAGCCAGTTACTTTTATCTATCGTTGACTAGTTTTATACCGCTTCAGTTTTAAAAAGAAACGACCGGTAACCGGCCGGCGTATTGTACATAGGTATTTAATTTTAAGAGTACCTAAGTGATTTGATTTGCGTGAGAGGCTTGTGGCTTTCTTATCTGATAAGTAGTGATAAAATTGTTATCAAAACACGTTACGATGATAATTTACTTGCCTCTGTTATGCACACTGTCAGGATTTGTTTCGCCAACGTACGGTGCCGTAATTGCAAACATGACTAAGGATTTAAAAGTTTTGGTTTCGTCGAACGACTTTCCCGAGCCGGTGTTGAAAATTCTGCAGGAACAGTGAGTAATTATAATAAAAAAAAAAATTAAAAAAAATAGAATAAAATAAGTAGGTACTTAAACTTAATTTACTTAGTATGGGTTCTTATAAGTAGACTTAATAGTTGTAATTATTTCTGTAATTAATGCATACAATAAGAACTTATGTGAGTAGATAAGTACCTGCCCACATATGTTCTTAAAGTAAAGTAAGTATGCATATATGAAATGCAATAGAATAAAATATTGAATTGAATTGAATTTAATGATCTAATAATTTTCTGGCAAGCCACAATCAATGGGACCCATTGCCACGATCAATCTGTCAAATGCCTGGAAGCCTAAACCTGATCTAGTGACTATATGAAGAACCCAATCTGTGCTATTTACTGAAACATCCAATTGACAGTTTAGAACTTCAGTTTTACAGTTCTACAAAGTCGCTACAACCATTTTGGTGAGGAGGGTGCTACTACAAACAAGGAGGAGCTGTTGCGGCTGGCTCCTGAGATATCGGCCCTGGTGTGGGTCTCCCATCATCCCATTACCAAGGAACTGCTGGACAAAGCAGGTAATTTTTTTTTAAATTATTTATTTAGCCTTACAATTCAGATACAAATAAGTACAAATAATAATGTAACTGCGGTAAACATTTTAAACTTTGGCATCTGTGCGCCCGTTGGCAATGGCCTTAGTAATTTAAAAGGATTTTTTTTTACATATTAATGTTTGGAAAGCCTTGAGAAAAATTTGTACAATAGGTATTATTGTATTCTTATCAGAATCTGTATGTTTCATATTTTTGGCATGACAAAAAATGTCTCATCAAGTCATCATGAATGCAGTAGGTTGCTTTTTTGTCCAGGAATACAAACACCGAAGGTTAAGTCATACATAATTGCATATAAAGCAATAAATTCAGCTAACAGTTGTTACATTACATACTAAAGTTTTTTATGGCTGTACAAAGTTTTATGGAGATTAACCAAGAAGAAATGATTATTTTAATGACTCACCTAAAGTTTGCTTAGCAAAAATTAAGAACAATCTTACTTTTTCAAGCTGTATAAAAAATTTGCCATAGGCCATAGAGAATGAAAAATAACAGGTATATGTTTGTCTGGAACAGTTTGGAGGTTGCACCTACTTACTCTATAAAGGACTTTGCTATAACACAATATTTAGCGGCACAAAAGTGTAATTAGTTTTTGGTCAGGGTATAAAAAAAAATGTTTGAATAAAAGGGCCTATGTGTTATGTTCTTATGTTATTGACAATTCAATTTGTTTTTTATACACAAGGAAGGAAAACATGCAAGTGGGTTACCGAGGGGGTTTGCAGATGCGTTGCCAATCTAGAGAGCTAAGATGAAATGGCTCTTGTGCCCGTAATTACACTGGCTGTCTTACTCTCCACACTGGAACACAACAGTGCAAGCACTGCTCCTTAGCAGCAGGATTAACAAGTAAAATGGTGGTAGCAATCCGGAAGAACCTCGCACAAAGTCCTACCTACCACCCGCAAAGTGCCATAATGCTATTTCATTCAAAACATTCAGTTTTGGCTTCAATTATCTCTATTACTGGGCGTCATTTAAAATTCACATCGATCTGCTTCAATCACATAAGTATCATTGACAATCACATTGTCTCGGGCCCAGGGACACTTAAGCAGCCACTTTGTAATGATAATGATTTAAGTATATTTAGGTACCCAATAATCTTGCCTGTACCGAATCTTGCTAATTAACAATAGTTATTATTATTATGTAATATTCTTCGAAAAAATAATCTCAGCAGAGTATTATATCATCTTAATATATGTTATCTATCACACAACTTTATTTAATCAGCTCTGTCATGGCACCATTGTCCATTATGTACAGGATGTTAGTGTTACATATTTTTTATAATTAATCTTATCTCCATTATTATGTACAAGGGTTATCTTACTCCTACGTGACCTAATTCCAAGATCATAATAAACTAGTTATCCGCCCCAAAGTAAGAACTCGCGAACTAATTTATATGTCAAACACTACTTACTCTTCAGCATAGATGGTGGCGACCCCTAATCTCACCAGATCTAGTTCTCGGCGACCCCTGAACAGATTCTGATCAATACATAGTATTTCATGATTGTCTTTTGTCCCGCACTAAGAAAACGATCCAGCGCCTGCAGAACGCCTGTGCCAGATTCTGTTTTGACATTCCATATCGGTCTCGCGTGACTCCCTTCCTTAACAGGGGCAAACTTCTTAAAATGGAAGCTCGTCGAACGCTGCACCTCGCTACTCTTTTATTCGGAATAATTAAGACCGAAAGACCATCATATCTTTTTGATAAACTTAGTTTTTCTAACCGGGCCGTTCGGCGAGCCCCCCGCCTTCTCTTTCCGCGACATAGGGGCGCTTCATTTCGTGGTAGCTTTAAATATGCCGCCACGAAATGCTGGAACAACATCCCGCCACCAATCAGGAACGTGGGATCGTTATGTAAATTCAAGAAAGACCTTCGTAATCATTTATTAGATTTGCAAATCAACCCAGTTTAGCGCTCTGTGTGGGATGTCGTGGAAAGTTGTGTGTGGAGGGACGGTGGGCCCTAGTTACTGGTTGGGGTTACGGGTGACGGATGTTGTTGGCAATGCTTATGTTTGGGTGGGTACTGTTTGAGTGAGCTGTATATTTGGAGTACGTAGTGTGTTAGCGTGGGCTTGCAACGCTGTGTGTCGTGCGGCTCTGTATCGCATGCCAACCAGGATCCACATAATATCAGCGTCGAGCCACCTTTGGTGACCCGACGAATGCTGAGTGGATTCCTTTTTCGCAACTAAGTACTTATATTTAATTTAATTTTAAGTTAACTGTATACTGTTTTGTTATTGCGAAATAAAGATTTATTATTATTATTATTATTATTATAATTATATTTATGTCAACTACCTGCCTACCAAATTTCCTGAAGTTTAGATCAACGATACTCAAGGTCTCAACTTGTCGACGAACAAACATTTTGACGGCCACGAACATGAATGCGAAGTGCGGGAACTATAGCCTAAGCCCTCTCGTTCTGATAGGAGGCTTGTGCCCAGCAGTGGGACGTAAAAGAAGCTGGTGATGATGATGATACATGATACATACGCGAACGCCAATTCGCACCCTTTCTCGACGCTGAGAACTCGCTCACTTCGTTCGCTCGTTGAACTACGGATCACTCATGAATATAAAAATCCTATATTAGTCCGAAACATGTCTGGCTAAACTCGAATCATATTATGTTTGTGATCCGTATATTTCGCTATGATTGAGTCAAGGTAGCAGTCACGGTAGTTTCATATTAGGTCTACTGTTTCATTCTACCATCGATTGGTCTAGTGGTATACTAATGGTATAACTAAAAACCTTTCAGGTCCGTCCCTAAAGATAGTTGCTACAGCGTCGGCAGGTTACAACCACTGCAATGTGGACGAGCTGAAGACCCGTGGCATCAAACTCTCCAATACGCCTAACGTGCTGAGCTCGGCGGTCGCTGAAATTGCTATTGCCTTGATGCTAGGCGCCGGAAGACGCTTTACTGAAAACTTGGAGCAAGTTCATAGGTGAGTGTTTGCTGTGATGCTTTTTAAAGGCGCTTACTTTAATAGTGAGAGTAGTATTGTTAAGTTAAATGTTAGATTGTAGTTTGACCTAATTAACGAGTCCATGTGGTCGTCGAGATAGAGGTTTAAAACGACATTGAGACTGAAAAACTGCAACACTGCAATGTTTATTTTGAATTGGGACACCAGTTTAATAAAAACCACCAGGTTCATTTAATTAATCTCATCCATGCGGATGCATTCGTCCAGTAGGATTCATGGATCCATTGGCGTGATCCCGACTTCTCCATGTATCCTAGAATATTTTATGAGCTCGTAGGTAAAGCTCACCCGTGGATCACGGCAAAACCGCGGTCTTGTGAGAGAGCAAGCAGGCTCGCGGTAACGCTCGCTCGTGGATCACGGAAAAATCGCGGTCTTGTGAGAGGGCAGCCAGGCTCGCGGTAAAGCTCGCCTGTGGATCACGACTAAACCGCAGTATTGTGAGAGGGCAGCCAGGCTCGCGGTAAAGCTCGGCGATGGACCACGGCACAACCGCGGTCTTAAGAAAGGGTAGCCAGGCTCGCGGTAAAGCATGCCCGTGGATCACGGCTAAACCGCGGTCTTGTGAGAAGGCAGCCAGGCTCGCGGTAAAGCTCGCCCGTGGATCACGGCTAAACCGTGGTCTTGTGAGAGAGAAACCACAGGCTCGCGGTAACGCTCGTCCGTGGATCACGGCAAATCCGCGGTCTTGTGAGAGAGCAGCCAGGCTCGCGGTAAAGCTCGCCCGTGGATCACGGTACAACCGCGGTCTTGTGACAGAGTAACCACAGGCTCGCGGTAACGCTCGTCCGTGGATCACGGTAAAACCGCGGTCTTGTGAGAGGGCAACCAGGCTCGCGGTAACGCCTGTCCGTGGATCACGGCAAAACCACGGTCTTGTGAGAAGGTAACCAGGCTCGCGGTAAAGCTCGCCCGTCGTCACAAAAGAACTGGCAATATTACTGATTATTAGAATGATTATTAGCTAGCAATTAATTAAGTAACTAGTAATTAGGTTGGTGATTGTGAAAGCAATTAAGATCGAGTGCCTTGTTTAGCCTATTATTCTTTGAATCGTATAATCTTATCTCATACAAGTAGGAATAGGCACTTACTTCGACGATATTCTGACTCAGCCTCGTATATAAATTTTGACGAAATTGGAATAACCACTCTAGACCGCGAACCTAAAGTTGTGATACCTATTTCGTCAAAGTTTATACATACGATGAGTACTGAGTCAGACTTAGGTAATTAATTGTTGTTTTTCACACGTGTGGATTTTACTACTGCACTCTGCGGCGTTAAATCATGTATTTTAAGATACCTCTTTTTCTCATTATCACATTGTATGAATCCGTTTGCTCTATTGTCATTGTGAACAAATCCCGCATTTTTACGGTAACATTCTTAAGAAAACTACGTATCGTATCGTAACAACAGCTAGGTCAGTGTGTTAATCACACACATCCCGTCATAATAATGAACGATGGGCACGTTTACGATAAGTACGGGTTTCCCGGTAGCCGCAGACTGAGTCATCGCGTCGGGGAAACAGAATAGTTAGCAATGAAGCATAAATAAAACACATCTAGTCATAATACCTAGTTGTTTATTGCTTTTGTTTTTTAGAATGTATGGTCCTGGACAACGATCCTTTTGAGCCAGTATTTTTAGGTCAATTAATTCAATTACTTAGTCAAATTGTCATTTCTACCCACTTTATACCATCTAAAATGTGTCTATACGATAAAATTTGTTTTTTGCAACCTTAATACTGAAAATGCAAAGAAACTATATATACTGTGACAATGTGTGAATACCCTCAACCCTCATCCTTTCCTTGTAATATGTATAAAACTACCCCCTATCTCCCGTACTCTAAAAACAAGCACCCCGCAACCAGTGTGCTTCCGATATCGAACTGAACGCGCGCATCGCGAGACAATTGTAGAAGGACTCCCAAATTGTGGGATCTGTGAATTGCCCAGTGGTGACGTGGTTAGTGTGAGGGACTGCCGATACTATCAGTCCGGGCCCGTGACAACGTCACGAACAATTTTTGGACAATTGTGTAGCTGAACCGAACCTTCAACAGCCGTGAGCACACCTAAATCCTGTCTAGTTCCCCTTCTCCCTACACATTGTCACAAATTTAATGCTAACATTAAATAAACTATCTTACTGAAGTCTTTTAAGGCACACACCTACACTTAGTTATATAGCTTTACTTATTCAGGTTTTAAATTTAATCAGTCCTACTATATTGGTATTATAGCACTTACAATTACGAACTTAGCTAACAGCTGACTTCAAAGCGAACACAAAAGGTTCTTTGTCATCTTACACTTTTTCACTTTCTTTTTTATTTCCATCAAAACTGTGACCGGCTTCTTGGTCACGCGGGTAATTTTTGTCCTCGCCCATAGCTTCCCAGTAAGAAGGAGGCGCGTCGCTGGTATGTCCAGATCCAACCGCTGCATCAGTGCCCTCCTCAAAATTGATTGCGAATCTGTCAATCACTTGGAAGGGGATTTCTACGTTCAAGTTGACATGGGGCAGCGGCAGCACAATTGTAGTTAACACAGCGTAATCTCTTCCAAAGATCTTTGAGTGATCGGGATCAAAGGAAGCGCATAAATTAGGAACAACAATTTCAGCTGTAAACGCCGCTGTCCCTCCAGCGCTTATACTCCCATATGTGAACTCCGTGTTTTCGACTTCCGATTTTACATTCACTTTGCGCCCCCTCGCAGAAATGTAAGTATCAACTTCTAGCAATTTTGCTATGACACGTTTCATGTCAATGCCTGTTTTGTTTTCGACCTCATAGTCCACTTTAACCTTTTGTCCAGGTCTAAGAACCGAGTTGGCGATGGTAGCCTTCAAGTTGATGATGCTCTTTTGTCCTGTGAAGAGTGTAGTTATTTCTACTACACTTTTCTGCTCGCCGTATATTAACGGTTTCATTGTCATCCGTGGGGTCTGGCCAGAAACGACGTTTATGTCTTTCTTGAAGTGTTTGTCTATTTTCAATAGGCCTGTCCTCTCGAATTTTATACGCACGTAGTAATGTATGTTACATCGGCAGTAATAACGGGGGGCGTCTTTAATATATTTTAGAGACGCCGGGATGTCATAAGGAAATTGGAAGCTGAAAGGCGTCTCATACTCCCCCGCGGGCAAAGGTTTTCCCGTATTTTTGTGTAGGGCATTATCCACATCAACATAAATTTCTTTTTTGGTATATGAGTGGATGCTATTATTACTTTTCTCGTATTTGTCCTCAAAATAAATTCTCCCCTGACCTTTTAGTGACACAACAATAGCATTAAACACGTAGTCTTCGTCCAGGTGATATTTGATTGCTCCAGACACTGTGCTTCCTGGTTGATATTCGTATTTGCCGTCAGCCTGTGGGTACAAACTAATTTCGCAGGAGATACCCATATTAATTTGATGTGGTACGCTGTGAATTCACAATGTTTGTAACATTCGCGTCGTGATGCACTTGTTATGTTTATCTTATTTGTTTTTGTTATCGACTGACGCGGCCAGCCGCTGCCTTCCTTACCTCTACCTCTACCTTAGCCGCACTAACACTAACTCACACTGTCACACTAGCAAACACCACAGACTATCGTAGCTTCGTAGCGCATCACAGCGCAGACTAAACAAAATCACCACGCTCGACGTTCCGATTCACGTTCACAGCGTAGAAAAACTTACGCGCGATAACGTCATATAATTTACTAATTCGTATTTCCTCTAAGCAAAGCACAGTACATATTAACATTAAGCTCATTGAGCACTGCAGGCGTGTACCTACTACCACTAATTAATCTAACAGAATCATGGCCTACTCTGAGTATATTTCTCCACCGGTATTAGTAGTATGAGTTGGATCATTTGATAATTAATTTAATTTTACATTTAGCAATACGTTCTGATTAAATAAGTTAATTAATATTCCACCAGCTAAGGACAGGTGACTAATAAAACGCAGAATTAGACTGGATTTACTGGGTTTAATTTCATGATTCATGACACTGATGTTACTCCAACAATATAAAGAGTTCCTCATGATTCTTCCATTCTTTTTTCAAGTTGTCTGAAACTGTAAACCTCGTCTTTATAATACCAGTTCTTTTTCTCTTCGCCCATAGATTCCCAGTAAGTTGGCAGCGGGTCACTATACTCGAAATATTCAGATGCGGAAGTACTGGCAATACTCCATTCGAAAGTATTTGGCAATCTAGCGATAACTTGGAAGGGAATTTCTAACGACATATTATTATTGGGCGTTGGTAGCACTGCAAAAGATAACACAGAATAATCTCTAGCTATAATTTTTGAATGATCTATTGAACCACACGAATTGGGAATTATAATTTGGGCTGTAAATTTCGCTGTATCTCCGCCTTTGATAACTCCATGCGTGAATCTTGTGCCTTCAACTTCCGTGTGTGACTTCGATTCTTCGCCTCCAATTGCTGTGTATTTATCAACTTCTTGCAAATTTACCTCAACTCGTCTTATGTCCACGTTAGCATTGTTTTCAATCTCGTAATCAACTTTAACACTTTCTCCGGGTCTGAGGACTGACTTGGCGATAGTAGCTTTTATGTTGACAAAACTTTTTTTGTTTGAGAAGAGTTGTCGTAAACTTTTCCGTACCCCGTATATTAGCGGGTTTGTCGTCATCCGCGGATTCTGTCCTGAAATTACGTCTATTTCCTTCTTGAAATGCTTGTTCATATTAAACAGACTTTGCCTATCAAATTTTATCTGCACGTAGTACTGTATGATGCATCGAGCATTGTACTGGACCGTTTCAATTGTATGGTTTAGAGACCCAGGGATGTTATTTGGCAGTCGGAAACTGAATGGTGTCTCGTATTGTCCAACAGGCATCGATTCGTCTTTCTCGGGTTTGTTTAAAACACAGTCAATATCAACACAGCTCTCTTCATTTTTATAATACTTGTTCGTAAATCTGTCATGAAAATACATTTTACCGACTCCTTTTAATGACACAGTAATCGAACTAAATTCATATTCCTGATCCATGTAGTATCTTATGGTTCCCGACACTATGCTTCCTGGTTGGAATACGTATCTGCCGTCAGTCGGTTTGTTCAACTTAATTTCACAGACCATACCCATTTTGATTCACAAATTTTGATGTACTTAATTAGTCTTCCGTCTTTGCTGCGATTTCACAAACGAAGTTGATGCGTCGTGCACCACTTGCCGACTATTATCGTTTAAAATCGATAAGAATATCAATTTTGTTTTAAAGTATTCGGGTTATCGGAAACCCGTATTATGACGAGTCGTAGATATTTTTGGCAATTAAATTAATAAATAGGCGGAACCGGATATTCTAGTACTTATTAAGCATTCAATTAAGAAAGCACCCTAGGAACTTTACAATTTTAACAATTAGATGTGTACTGATGATCTTATCTATTAGTTAATAACAGAGGTTCGTGCACATACTTAAAAACACATTTATTAATTTCAGATAGTATTATCATCAGATAAAATTTAATTAAACATGTAATTAAAATAATGATTTTGCTAGAAACGACCTTGAATAAATGTAACTTTTCAAGAATGCAGGAGTCGTGCGCTCATCTCTCGGAACACCAAAAGTGACGTCGATATAATTATTTAGCACAATCCATACTCGGGTCCGCAAACTTCTTTGGTGTACTGTACTTAACCTTAACTAACAAAGGAACGTCTTGTAATATCAGTCACGGCTTAACCTTTCCTTTTTCAAGTTCTCCAGTACTGAATGCCTCGTCATTTCCAAATGCTTCCTTTTTCTCCTCGCCCATGGCCTCCCAGTACGTTGGCAGAGCGTCACTATAATATCCAGCAGCGTATGAACTGGCACTGCACTCACTAGAACTACTTGATAATGTGGCGATGACTTGAAACGGGATTTCTAATAACATGTTAATATGAGGCAGTGGTAGCGAAACAGTAGTTGCCACTGAATAATCTCTTGCTATGATCTTTGAATGGCCTATTGAGGCACATGTACTGGGAACCATAATTTCAGCTGTAAAACTCCCTGTCTCTCCACCTCGAATAGCCCCATACGTGAATTCCGTGCCTTCAACATTAGATCGCAATATCACCGCATGCCCTCCACTTGAAGTGTATTTGTCAACTTTAAGCAATTTAACCTGAACTCGTTTTACGTCAACGTTTGTTTTGTTTTCAATCTCGTAATCGACTTTGACACTTTCTTCGGGTCTGAGAACCGAATTGGCTATTTTAGCCTTTAATTTGACTACACTTTTTTCACCTAAGAGTGTACTCAGTTGCAGTAAATTTTTCTGTTCACCGTATACTAATGGCTTATTCGTCATCCATGGAGTCTGGCCAGAAATAACGTTTACTTCCTTCTTATAGCGTTTGTTAATGTTGAAAAGTCCTGGCATCTCGAATTTTATGCGCACATAGTACTTTATGATGCACTTAGCAAAGTGTTGACCCGTGTCTTCTGTATGGTCTGCAGACGCCGGGATGTCATAAGGAAGTTGAAAACTGAATTGGGCTTCGTATTGTCCTACTAACAATGTTTTACTCTTCTCATTTGTATGTATAATATTACCGATATCGACATACCTCTCTTGATTACTGAAACTTTTTTTCGCAGCCCGGTCTTCAAGGTACGTCTTTCCTATTCCTTTTAATGATACCGTGATGCAAGTAAATTCATATTCCTGGTCCAGGTAGTATCTTATCCCTCCAGAAACCAAGCTTCCTGGTTGGAATATGTATCTGCCATCGGCCGGCCGGCACAAATTAATTTCACAGAATATCCCCATTTGCGATTATAATAGGTACGTATATTATTGTGTTTATTAGGCAGCGATTTCACAACGCGCGTCGTATTTCGCTTGCTATCGATTATCGATTAAAGTAGATAAGAACTTTTGCTTTGTCTTACAGTCTCTCAATTTATTGCTACTCGATATTAAATGATACCTGATAAAAAAAACTATTCATTTATTGTCTTTCGCATGCTTCTTCAGCAGAAATGGGTAGGTATGAAGGTATGATATCATGTGAGTAAACTTTGTGATGTTAAAAAAAACGGATACCTATTTAATATGTATTTAATATTAGGCTATATAGGCACTAGATTTATTTCAACATTTGTATTTCTAAAACCAAAGGAAAATGATGTGTAAACAAAAATATGTGTATTTAGGATAAGATAAAGTCATGAACTAAAAACAACTAAACTTCAACAACAAAAGTTGATATAAATATGGACCTCCGCAAATTAACGCCTGATACAATAAATTAGATAAAGTTATATTTTTTACACAATCACTTAGGCTATTCTATGAAGTATCACTATTCAGCAACCTTAAATGTAAGATGAAATAAAGGAAATTAGCAAATATTTGATTAGATAGGTGTATACAGTAACATACTTATGTAAGTTTCGCGGTTTTACGGAAGAAAATACAATTCAAAAGTAGTACCACTTGGTGACGTCAGGACAGGATCGGTCGGTCAGCGATGTCGAATGAACGCACTTAGTTTTTAACAGCTTAGAAGTGTACTCTACAACTCTTACAACTTACAACGTACAACTTAGAATGTGTACTAAGTGTAGATAGTACTCGAAATATAAAGTTTATAAAAGAACATTGAGTTGGTTATTTCCGAGGCTGAAAACATCGGGGAAGGAGTTATTTCTACAATAGGTTATTAGGTATAGGCAGCCACACTTACAGTAAATGCATACGGGTCACAACTATTACAATAAATAAAGATAGAATAAAATAAAAATCCGAAAACCCTAAGATTCCGTATCGTTGGTTTTCGAATTTTAAACACTCGGTGCAAGAGTCCAACTCACACTAGCCAGGTTTTTACTGGTTATTTTTAGATCCTTCATATTTGATAACCAGTTCTACACCCTCCCACTGATTTCTTACTCTCCTCACCCATAACTTCCCAGTAAGAAGGCGGTGCATCGTAGAGAGAACGTTCAATTGTAACTTTACTAGTGCTGTCCCCTTTGAAGCTACATAAAAGTCTGTTGATAACTTGAAATGGTATTTCTAACTGAATGTTATCGTATGGCACTGGTAGCACAACTGAAGTTAAGACGGCATAATCTCTGGATATAATTCTTGAATGATCTATGGAAGCACATAAACTAGGAACAATAATTTCTGCTGCGAATTTTGCTGTACCTCCACTTTGTATAGCTCCATACATGAATCCTGTGCATTCTATTTCAGTCTGAACTTTCACATTACGACCTCCGGCCAAAAAATACGTGTCAACTTCTAGCAATCTGACTTCAACTCGTTTTATCTCAACATTTGTGTTGTTCGCAATCTCGTAATCAACTTTAACACTTTCTTTTGGTCTGAGGACGGAGTTGGCTATATGAGCTTTCAGGTTGACAATACCCTTTTTGATTGAAAAGAGATATCCCAGTTGCAATAGCAGTTTCTGGTCACCGTATATGAGCGGTGCTATTGTCAAACGAGGAGTCTGTCCAGAAATTACTTTTACTACATTCTTATATCGCTTATTAAATTGGAACCAGCGAGGCCTCTCGAATTCGATAAGTATGTAGTACTGAATAGTGCATCGAGCATATTCAGTCACCGTATGCCTTGTATAATCGAGGGACGCAGGGATGTCAAATGGGAGTTGAAAACTGAACTGCGCCTCATATTGTCTTTTAGGCAACGGTTCTTTATTTCCATTTTTATGTATTATGTGACTTAAAGCAGTATAGGACTCAGCGTTGTAGAATTTGTTGTGACGATTTCTTCTATTCTTCGCTCTGTCTTCAAAATACAGCTTGCCATGTCCTTTTAATGAAACAGTTATCAAAGTGATTTCGTATTCTTCGTCCAGGGAGTATCTTATCCCACCAGACACGATGCTTCCTGGGTAGAAAGCGTAACCGTCACCTGCCGGTTTGCATAAATTTATCTCACAAGAAATACCCATATTTGGTTAAGCAGCTGATATATTTTTATGCTCTAATCTCTCAAGTCTCAACACACGCGTCCTGTTCACTTGCTATCGATAATCGTTTAAATATGATAAGCAGATCCACTTGGTTTTACGTATTACTTGGAATTATACTTATCGCTTCGAAGAGGTCGACCTAGGCTAAGCTACATGAACCAGATAAATAAGAAAGCCGGTGACGGTATCAGGAGGTCAAAGAGTTGACTTGCAGAAGAGATGACTCACTCTGATGACACACTCTGATGACTCAGCTGAACCATTGTATTCCAGCGGGCAATGGGAGATAGGGTTCCAGAAGGTACTGGGCCAGGAGGTCCGCGGCAGCACGGTCGGCGTTATCGGCTTCGGGGGCATCGGGCAGACCGTCGTCAAGAAGCTAGCCGGGTTTGAAGTGGAGAAGTTCCTGTATACTGGACATAGGGAGAAACCTGAAGGTAAGCTAACCTGGTATTTCTTTCATCTCCTGGTATCTCTTATACAGAACTACATAGCCCTCTTTGTGACTGCAGCCTTGAAGACTAAACTGCACAGCATATTGTGGAACACTGGCCGATAAGACCAGGGCGTCCCGGAGGACCTCTATGTGGTCGTGGTACCTGACGCTGTTAACTGGCTGCACGACCTGGGATATTGACTAATAATGTAATTTAATGTGATTTCCTATACTTGTATATACGATTAAATAAATAATAATACAAAACTGAGGTTGGGCGAAGTTAGAGAAGACAGAAGAGCATACGAAACCATTTTTGTCCGAGCTGAAACTGGAACGCTTCGCTCACTCGGACAATAGTGTATTCTACTCTTTTTTGAAAAGTGGCTAAAATTGTTAATTATTGTTCTTTTAGACCGTAAAAAAATGACTGCATTTTTGTGGGACTTAAAACAATATAAAAACTCAATTTTAAAATGAACTTCTCATGAACAGACGAAAACGCTGACGGCCATGATTTTCTATAGATTATCTGTGTCGTGACTCGTGACGTCACATAATTTGTAAACAAAGTGAGAACAAAACGAAATCACATTCGAAAGTGACATGCGGATGGCGTTTAGTAAGTTGTTACCGTTGTTTACAAATTTTATGACGTCACGATCATGGCCCAGTATTTTTGACGTTTGAAATTACAGATTAAAAAATGCATTTTTAAATTTAATTTCCACGACATGTTTTTACTGTTATGTTTTAAAATTTACATAATTTAGGTTCGCTAGACCTATACTATATGAAATACATATTTTTTAATAATTTGTAATATGAGTCCACTAGCCTATTACCAGTATTATTTATGTCATCTCTCTACCAATGTATACATTTTCAGGGAAAGACCTAGGCGCTGCCTTCGTCTCCAAGGACGAACTGCTGAGTCAGAGCGACTTCGTCCTGCTCGCCGTGCCGCTCACCAACGAAACCAAACACATGGTCAACAAGGACTTCCTGGATAAGATGAAGAGGAACGCCATACTCATCAATGTTGGGAGGGGAGGTAAGATCCAACATACAATGACAATGCAAAGATAAATCTGTTAAGCAGCTGGACTTGAACCAGCAACCTCGGTAATCCGTACCACGCTCCACCAATTAAGCCATACTTAACATTGGTGCACCTAACGAATTTTTCAATGCATTGTGTCATATTTTTATTTGGAAGATCTCTCCTCAGCATTTTTTCTTTGCATTGTCATTGTATGTTGAATTTCATACTATGAATGTTTCATAAAAATAAAAACAAAATTAATCAGTAAATCGATTATTTTCGGGGAGGTAAGACGTTTGAAATTAGGGCTGTCGCGAGTCAAAAATTCTCTATCATCGCTATGATCGCTTTAGCGGGTGGTAGGACCGTGTGCGAGGTCCGTCCGGATCGCTACCACCATCTTACTCGCTAATACTGCCGTTAAGCAGCAGTGCTTGCACTTTTGTGTTCCGGTGTGGAGAGTAAGACAGCCGGTGTAATTACGGGCACAAGAGACGTTTCATCTTAGCTCTCTAGGTTGGCAACGCATCTGCAAACCCTCTGGGGTTGCGGGTGTCTATGGGCAGTGGTCATCGCTTACCATCAGGTGACCCACTTGCTCGTTTGCCTTCCTCATCGTGTAATAAAAAAATAGTGTCGAGTGAGGTCTATCTTGATCTTAAATGGAGTATCTTTTTGTATTTTTCCCCCATTTATTTTTTATTTTTACGGTTTTCTTGTGAATATCAATTATACTTTTTAAATACTCACTGAAACATGAATACACAAAAAAAAATCAGAAAATGCTAACTCCGGAAATCAAACCAGGGTCGTCGTGTTTTATAAAGCTACAAGTTGTAATTTACAAGCGGAAGTCTCTTTCTAACAAAAGTCGATAGAATCAGACTTCTGCTTGTAAATTGTAACTTGTAGCTTTATAAAACACGGTCCAGGATTCCGTGTCACGTGCTATACCCCTACACTACGATTAGCATAGGGAAACACGCTGATTTTTTTCTATACAGTATCAAATCTAAACTCGTTTATCACTTTTTGCTTTTTCACTTTTTACCTATATAATACTAGCTGTTGCCCGCGACTTCGTCTGCGTAGAATTCGGTTATCGCTATCCCGCGGGAACTATACACTTTCCCGAATAAAAAGTAGCCTATGTTATTCCTCAATATTCAAACTATCTTCCTACCAAATTTCATCTAGATTGGTGCAGCGGTTTTCCCGTGAAGAGGTAACAAACAGACAGAGAGACAGAGTTACTTTCGCATAAATTTATAATAATATTAGTTAGAATAGATGTTCTTTCCATGTGAAACCCTTCACGTGAAATAACCTCATTTTCCAGACCTGGTGGACCAAGATGCGCTGTACGACGCGTTGAAGAACAAAGTCATCTACGGAGCCGGGCTGGACGTGACCACTCCCGAACCGTTGCCCAAAGACCACAAACTGCTGACACTGCCTAACCTCTGTGAGTAAACCTAAATAGTGATCGAACGGGGATGATGTCCATATAGTTTGTTATACCAGAGAGTCGAATACGTATATTAGAATCCTGCGTAACGTAATGTAACGTTATCGAAATCGAGAAACTTCATACTATTTTTTTTATTATTATTATTTGCAAAAACATGATAGAGGTGGACACGGCATAAGGTGCCATCGCCGGCGGGGGGGGCTTATTAAAAACTGTATTAAAAAGGCCGAAAAGCCGTGATAACCTATGGCCTATGGCCTCTAGCAGAGGGTCGTGGCTCGCACCTTTGACTTTTTCGGAATTTATGTGCAGAATTACATTTGTGATTTACATTCAATGATGTGTGTGAAGTTCCCAATCCTCACTGGGCACGCGTGGGAATTATAGCCCAAGCCCTCTCCTGAGAGGAGGCCTGTGCCCAGCAGTGGGACGTAAAAAAAAAGGCTGGTGATGATGATGATGATGTATTAAAAAGGTGATTAATAAAATTGTTTTCACCCGCAGTCCTGCTCCCGCACATCGGCAGCGCGACGGTGCGCACGCGCGGTGACATGGCGGAACTAGCGGCTAACAACGTCATCAGCTCTCTCAACGGGAAGCCACTCATCACACCAGTGTTGCCATAAATAATGCTATCTCCATCAGTAGGGCTAGCATGACTTTCCGCGACTTTGTTTGTCGCGCGAGATTATATTATTCGTCCCGTCGCATTCTTCTGAGTGACAGAAAAGGACGGGTAGTTCTCGCGTGACAGTCGCACTGTGAGTTGTGCTAGACCTACAGGCGACAAGAAAGATTAGAAAACAAAAGTGCTGAAAAGGTGTATATAGCATTTTATAAATTAAATTATACAATTGCTCAGTATTTATTATATAAAAAATCTTGCTGGTTAAATAAATGAAATTTAGATATAAAAGTCTTTTTTTACCTGCTAACTATAATAAAAAATGCAATCGCTTTCTTGACTCTGTCCAGAACTACCAGAGATATTGCATCAATATTATATATATTTATTTATATTATTTAATCCTCAAGTTTCAGCATGTTTTGGCAGCAAAAATTTTAAGTTATTTTAAGCTTGACAGTTGAATGCATTTCGACATGACTAATGTGAACTTAACACAAAACCGGGTAAAATTTTTTGCTGCAAGAGGACATTACAATATTTATGATCATAAATCATAAGCAACAGCAAATTAACAATAGTAATATAAGTGAAAAAAACTGCTACTTATATACATATTAAACACCCAAGACCCGAGAACAAACATTCATATTAATCATACAAACATCTGCCCCGACCGGGATTTGAACCCGGGACCTCAAGCTTCATAGTCAGGGTCTCTAACCACTAGGCTATTCGGCTGTCACTACATATACTTAAGCTATGCCTATTAGTATCCATTTCCCTACAATTTACATTTATCTTTTTAACACCATTTAATGTGAAAAGAGATACATACATTTAACAGTAAAAAGCTTATCATGCTAAACAGCTTTAGTAATAAATGTATCATGTTGCTGCAAAAAGAATGGGCTGATGTCCACATCAGCGAGACCAAGTATTCCGACTAACCAGAGCATTTAAAAAAAAAACAAGTTTTGAATGACACCTGAGTGACCTGTCAATTCATGATCTCAATTGGAAAATCTTTTTGTATTTTTTATTTTTACGGTCTTCCCGTGAGTATCAATTATATTTTTAATAAACTCAATCATAATTCATTGAGTTTATTAAAAATATAATTGACCTGTCAATTGCAGCTAAGAGTCCAGTTAATCGTAGCTAGGCAGAAAAGTAGATGTTTTCGCAGAAATATGACTACAATTATCAAATGAATTCTACATATAATAATTCATAAGTAGTTAGTAAACAGCAGATCTTGGGTCTAATGAAGTTGGCTACCCCTCTACTCAAGAGTCAGCCTGATGGTACAATTTTTACAAAAACACTACACCTTTAGACGGTACCACTCTCAAGGTGCGTCAGCAACCACTGCTGCTAACTCTTTGAGACAGGGCTCAATCTGGCTCTCCAGTGACAGGATGTGCCCCGTGTTGCAGTTGTCACTGCCGATGAAAGTGATCACCAGTGGCAGCTTGTTCATTTGTATCACCTGGAAAGTGATGAGTTGAATATGATGTCAGTGGTTAGTGGTGGAAGTTGATGGCATGGTGAGGATTTTATGAACAATTTTTTTTTTGTTTCTGGCTACCTGTTGCATTAGGTTAGCATTCACAACTGCCAAAGATTTTTTTTTCAAACCATTCACAATTTGATCAACATGTTGCACATTAAAAAAGCAGTAGTTTAAAGAACATGGGAAGTATTTAATAAGTCTCACCTGATAGCTAGAATACATTGATATAATAGTTTTATTTCTCCCTAGTCCTAGTTTGCTGGCTTGGTCTGTAGCCATTCCAAAGGTGGATATGAAGGTAGGCCGCAGGGCTAGCTCAGGAGCCCTCTCAGTCACCGCTCGCACGAGGGGCACCCCATCCCTGTCCGTAATTATTATGCTGTAGAGACCATTGACTCTGAAACAAGACAAATAGTTGTAAAAAACTGTTTAAGTTTATTTATTTCTTCAATTTTACAACGTGTCGGATATCCAGCTAATAATCAGTCCTACAGTTTAGTACAATAATGAACATACTTTTCTAGTAAATGGTTCAAGTATTTACGCAAGTCGTCAACCATTTTAGGGCGTTTTCAATTTATCTCTATCACCGAAGAGAAAATACAATGAAAACAAGTTGTGCTATTTGACAGCAAACGGGCTGACGATGACATCATATGCAGATTTTAAGGTTTAAGCTTATTATTTAAACGCCTTATTGTGAAAAAACCTAAGTCTGATTGATTGTCTGTGGACTGACTGAATGACGGTACTATAGTCTTGTAAGTTTTGATATAGTTAAAACATGTTTTCAGCTCCGGTAACACCAAAATGAATCAATTTGATTTAGGCTATGCAATTGTGTAATTTACCCAACACTACAATTAAATTAAAACAGTAAAATTAATTTTCAACAACAATTTTTTTAAAACGAGTCCTCGAATGGAGACCACGAACGGGGAAACGTAGTGTGGGGCGTCCTGAAGCACGATGGACGGACGACCTCAAGAGGGTTGCTTGCGGCGGATGGATGCGAGGAGCCGAAGACAGAGTGTTGTGGCGCGCCATGGAAAGAGGCCTATGTCCAGCATTGGACTGCTGTGGGCTGATGATGATGATGATGATGATGAATTTTCGACATATTTATCTTTTACTCGAACAGTTCTAGAAGTTCATAGACAAATTAGTTAACTGCTTGATTTTTAATTTTTGCGAATTCTAGATTTTCTGCTAATGCGTCGATTTGCAATATTTTATTTCACAATAATTCCTGTGCATTTTGTAAAAGTGACCATTCGCATAATTAGTTTTTTATTACATTTTTCAATAGAAGTTGATAAGAAACTCGACGGAGCAAGAAAAAATCACACTAGTATCCGAGGCGAAGTGAAAGTTAGCGCAAAAAAGTTTTGTCTATTGATAAAATGAAAATGGCAGAGACCGATTGACAAGTCTGCGATTTTCGTAGTTTATTTTTGGGTACAATAATTACTGCCTTTGTACTTATTTAGAGTGCGAATGTGTTTCTTTATAAAGCATTACTTTTGTTTACTGCGTGTATAATTGATAAAATATTGAGCCGTGTCTGACGCAGTATGTTGCAATTTTCCGTAGAAAAATAACTTTGGCATAATGATAACAAAAGATGTAAAAAATCTACTTCGTACCAGTATGCGTTCGTTTTCGTCACATGTGTACCGTAGGGATTAACGAGTCATGATCGTTAGCGGTCACGAAATTGCGAGAAAGCATACGTAACTCGTGTAAAAGTGGTTTCAGGAATTGTGACGTCACGGACTCGAAAATACGCTATTTGGTGTGTAAATAAGTGTCGTTCGGATGCGCGGGTGTGAGCGCGCGCTATCCGGTGTCCTGGGCAGGGCGCAGTTCGCGGCGTGAGGCGTCCGCAGGATGGGCGGCGATGTCTGCCCCGTCCCACACCGCCTCCACTCCGCAAGCCTGTGCGTGCACTAACATCTCGCTTATGCAATTGTTCCACGAGCTGAAACAGAAGTTCCCCAGCGTCCCCGACCATGTTGTGTCTAGCACGATCGAGCTCTACTGCCACGACAAGCAAGCCTGCGAGACGCAATTGCACAGCGAAGTCAAGGCCTCCCTAACGCACGCTTACCACGCTTCATCGTCGGCCGCCGCGCGCCACCACGAGCACAAGCTCAGCGCCCCTGCTAAGTGCCGGAACCAACCCATCTTCAATCACGAAGCCCCTAAACTAACAGCAATCAAAGCAATCCCTTGCCAGGAGCCTCAGACCGCAGTTTTGAGCTTGAATTCTATCACAGATGAAAATGAAAACAACAAAATAAACACTGATGCTAATCAGAATGTTGTTGAATTCAAACCCTTTAACAAGGCAGAGCTTGTCAACAATGCATCTCCGGTCACGGTAATAAACATCGACAACTGTGTTGCCAAATACAGCATTGGATCACCAAGCGACTTGGAACTGACAAACGAAACACCCAAAGATCAAGTTTGCACACCACAAACAAATCCCCCAGAACCAGAGAGCACAAATTATAAAATACTTAAAAGTAATAAAATAAGATACAACTTACATGAGAAGTTAGAAAAAGGAAAAGAAAAGAAAACCATCAAAAAAGAGGAGCAAATAACAAAAGAGGAATCACCGAAAACTGAGTTGCCACCACCAAGAGGACCAATAAATGAAAAGCCAAAACGGCCAAACACACTTGACTTCGTAAAACCTAATCCAGATATTGCATTTAAACCACAGAGAGTTGCTGAAGCTGAACCCTGTAGATCGGTGTCTCCTGCCCCTCCAAAACCAGAACCTCAGCCTGTGAAAGAAACTACACCAGGTGGTACTTACAGGCCTGAGAGAGGGTTCCCTGTAAATGTATCGGTTAATGTTAATTGTCACATGGACTATGGATATGACCCTTGGCTAGAAGACTACAGTAATCCTAGGCCAATAACATCTGTAAATCTCACCGTTTGTACTCCAACATCAAACATGGCGAGTCCTATAAGAGAGTCAAGAGAGGATGACGGGTTTGAAGGGCATGTGCTGGTGACGGTCAGCCCAAGTACAACAAGGGGTCCCCCGAGGCGCCGCGCACCCCCGCCGCCGCCCTCGAGGCTGGAGGCGGGACAGAGACCGACGCGATCTGCGCCAGAGCCTCCAGATACAGCACAGGGTGAGTATGATTTAAATTTACTGTATGGCATCAGAGGCAAACAGAAAATCATTGACAACTATATAAATGCCTAAATAAAGTAATTTCCCTGTCTGTCGAAGAATATGATGAGCGTTTTTTTGTAGTAAAATGAAACAAAAGCATTTTGTCAATTTTACAGCTAATAAATAAATCCGTAAAATGAATACAACACAATTCTTGTTACTATGTTCTTGTGATGTATTGTTTACTACAACAAAGTGAGGAATACAGAAAACATGTTTCATCACCAGCCTTTTTTTACGTCCCACTGCTAGACACAGGCCTCCTCTCAGAATGAGAGGGCTTGGGCTATAGTTCCCACGCGGGCTCGAAAAAACATGTTTGCTGTTTTTTTATTTCATCAAGACATCATGAATCTTTCCTTTGTACTCTATCTAAACTTTATGTCAATTAAATATGGCAGGCCCTACACAATGGAACGTTGTATACTTACCTTATTAGGATTGTCTGAATCACTCTCCTTGCTGTTTCCTGTTGTCAGATAAGTATGTCAGTATAAAAAAATACCTTCTGTATTTCGCCTGCCTAATGCAATGTTATTGTGTTTGATGAATTGTGCAAATTTGTATGTGTACCAATGCAATTTGAATACAATCCTTCATCTCAAATTCAAGCCTATGGGTATACTTTCCACTGCTGAATGTATGTTAATGTTAACATACATCATAGCATAATTTTGTAAGGTTTCATGACAATGTTTTCCTTCATAAAAAATCTCATTTTCTATATTAAAGTGAAACTTATCAACTATTCAAATTATGCACATAAACAAATTAACTGCTTGAACTGAACTGTTTAGAACTAATCAGAACAATTCAATTGTTGTGGTTTGTGAGGGCTATTACAAGTTTGAAAAATTATTATGAAGATTACCCATGAAAAGAAAACTATGAAAAGAACACTATTTAAACACGCCTCTTTAAAACTAGAGTAAAGTGGTAGCTACTGACTGGTACCAGGGCAATCATTCACACTTGTAGCCTTCGTGTAGCCCTTCAACTTTTCCTATTTTGATTTACTTATCATCTAACTAGCTGTTACCCGCGACTTCGTATGCGTAGATTTCGGTTATCGCTATCCCGCGGGAACTATATAATTTTCCCATATAAAAAGTACCTAGCCTATGTTATTTCTCAATATTCAAACTATCCTCTTACCAAATATCATTTATTGGTGCAGCAGTTTTCCCGTGAAGAGATAACAAACAGACAGACAGAGAGACAGAAAGACAAAGACAGAGAGACAGAGTTACTTTCACAATTTATATTATAAATATATTAGTTAGTAGTTAGGATAGGTACCAGTGTAATTGTCTAAACTAAGACAACCTTTAGCTTACATTTATTTATCGTCCATCATCATCAGTCTACTAATGTCCCACTACTGGACACTGTCACAGTGTTTTCCTTTACCGAAAACCCCATGATAAATTACAAATGTAATTTGGCACATAAATTCCGAATAACTGAATCTAGGCATGGCTCAAACCACCAGGCTACCACGAATTTACCTATACCATGTACTAAACTTCCAGACCGTTCACTAATCGAGCGTCAAAAAGAACGCCTGGGCCGGCTCGCGCGCGCCTTGGCGCAGGAGCGCGGTCGTCTCGCGCAGATCTCACGCGAAACTCACATCCTCGCCGCGCCGCTGCCCTCTCCTGCGGCTGCGCAGAAACTGCGGGACGACGTGGAGAGGCTTAGGGACCAGTGCGATACTCTGGCGAAACGGCTCGAGATGGGCGGTAACAGTAATTACGGTGAGTTCCCATGGTAGTGCAGACACGTTATACATCATGCTGTTAAGGAGTCATTGGCAGTAGTGGTTGCTAGCCTAAAGCGACCAGCTGCCATAAATAAAAAAGTTTAAGTTAGTGTACTATACCTATTAGATTATATCGCTGGCTAAAGCATAACAGTTCGTATCAAACTTAAATCGCCTAGCTAGAGGGCAGTTAGCTACCTGTAGGGGAAGCAAATCACGCAGAGACTTATGAGAATGTGGGAGCAGAACCACATCTTGAATAACTTGTGAGGCGCATTTAAATTTGAAGCGTACTGTTAATTATTTCCTAACCGGTGGTCGTATGGTGTTGCGAAAGGGAAACACATTTGCGATAACCGTTCAATGTGCCATGGCTGCTTAGAGGTTATTTCCCAATACATATGGAGCAGACGTAAGGGTTTTATGCTTATTCCAAACCAGTTGGGCCAACTTGCACAGCCCTGGGATACTAACCCAGGGTTAATTTGACGTGTTTAGTGTTTTATCCAGGCTGGTGGAAGTCAGCTTTAGTGTCTTGCCTTGTGAGCCAATTACTCTCAATTCTATTACACTAAGCTTGAACAGGAATTCTATTTCTAGTCCATAGTTATACATAGTTTGCTAACTGAACTGAAAATGACTTAGGAACAAGCTAATCTTCATATTTCATGGTCTACAATGCCACATTTTCTACAGCCATCTGTTTATCTATCAACGATAAATCAGATGACTTCAGCATAATAACATACTATTAGAGGATAACACACCGTCTCATCCTCACAATCATCGCAGATGTCAGAAGCCATATTCTAATTTGTATTTCCTTCATAGTTAAAGACTTGATTTGAATGGTGAAATTTCTAAAGGTGGGCCGCCCGTTCCTGTGGCATAGCTATAGGGTAGCGGGGCAGGACGCGGGAGTCCCGGCTGCTAACAGCATTACTAATAATACATAGGTAATCCACTAATTACTAACATTATATATCTATATGTTATGAGCCCTAGACTAGGGTTAGACTCGCACAAAGTAATACAACTAGTTTTATCTACACACATATCATAAGTCCTCTATAATGAGTTCAGAAACCGTAGAAAATTACCAGCATTTCAGTACGCCGTCGCCTTCTCGCCGACAGCGCGAGCCCCAGCACCACCCACCATCACCATCAGTAAAGTAATAGTCATTACGACATCGAATTAGATATCGTAATGACTTTTCGATATCGAATTCAAATTTTAAAACCAACGTAATTTACAATCATAGTGAAATAAAACGGATCACTCACGTATATAAGTCGAGTTCAGTCCAACATGTATAAATAATAACGTGATATTAATGAACGTGCTACTCATAGATGGCGCTGAGGAGAGATCTTCCAAATAAAATATGACACAAGGCATTGAAAAATTCGTTAGGTACACCAACGTTAAGTATAGCTTAATTGGTGGAGCGTGGTACGGATTACCGAGGTTGCTGGTTCAAGTCCAGCTGCTTAACGAATTTTTCTTTGCATTGTCATTGTATGTTTAACGTGATATTGTTTTTTTTACAATAAAAAAAAACAGTTTACGAAACGTCAGCTCGGTATGTGTGTCTATGATTAAAAAAAAACAGTCAATTTCGTGACAGGTATGGGTATGATATATACCTTCGGCTTCTGAACTCATCTTAGAGTACTTATAATATGTGTGTAGATAAAGTAATGTATGCAACTCCACATAATTAGGCCTTAAAACACTCGTGTGATCCTATTCTCCTATATCCTCGTTTCATAAAAACACACTCGTGTTTTAAGGACCCTCATTATGTAGCAGTTGCATAAACTACTATAAATCATGCTCTGGTAACAAAAGACTGCTTACAATGAAATTGCCGCGCTTTTTCAATGATATCGCTAGTCAAAAATCCGCTGGGATCACTAGTGACGAGTTGAGGTATGTCTGTCATTCTCCACCAATGAGAGACAACAGTACATTTTGTCACTTGTCGCGCAGTGCATCCTTTTCATAGTGACGGAATCAGTGAAGGACGCACTGAGCGACGAGCGACAAAATAGCGCGCGTGCTAGCCCCCCTGGTCTGTGATTGGTTGAAATTGACAGATAGACCTCACCCGACACTAGCGATCTTAGTCGATTTTTGACTCGCGAAAGCTCTCATTAAATGAGATTGCTTGTCACTGAAATTTTGGTCCTGTATTTATATCATAAACATGGCTATTAATGGGACAGAGTACTCCAGTCATTCTGAAACAGTGGCTCCTTTCTTGGATACAAATAAAAAAAATATGGATTGATTTAAACTTTTGCGATTTTTCACACGTTATCATGACACTCTGGACTTAATCGCGTAAAAATATGTATTATTTAAATACTTCGACGTTTCGGACGCGACGCGACGTCGCGTCCATGGTCTCAAAGGGACCCTTTCCCTTGAGTCCCTTCGAGACCATGGACGCAACGTCGCGCCCAATACGTCGAGGTATTTAAATTAGAATACATATTTTTACGTGATCAAGTCCCAAGTGTCATGATAATATAAAAAAAATGAGGAGAAGCAGAGGTCTTATCCTCCAACGCGCTCGCTTTCGCATTAGCATTCGACAACTTTTTCTGTCGAACGATACAAGATCGCGCGAGAAAGCGAAGGTGAACGCGTTAGACAATAAGTCCACAGGTTTTCGATTGGTGGTGTTGCTTTGCGTAGCGCCATGACCACCCAAATATGACATTGAGCATCATTTAACATTCCAGAGCAAGAAGACACGGACAATTTCTACAACAACATCTACACGGGGCAGCGGCCGCCTGCCTCCTGGCAGTGCCACATGTGCACGTTCCGGAACCATCCACTTCTGGACAAGTGTGAGCAATGCGACATGCCCCGAGTCTTCGTAGGTACGTCCCCCGCACGGACTTACGATTCCGGTTTTGGCTCCTTCAGAGACAAAACGAAAAACAAACCGAGAGAGACTCAGGAACTCAGTGACGCTATGACGAACCTACATTGCTGAGTGATTTTGTTTTTTCCCAAAGTGTTTTGAACTTTTAACTGCTTTTCCGAGGCTTTGTTATGGTGTGAAACAGATCTGTGATTCGTAAACTGTAGCATGTGACGGCATGTACCCTTATTAACTCTGAGAGTACCAACCGGATTATTATAGTGTTGGCATTTTCTTGTTCTGTGACGTTCGAGTGAAGTGTTGAGACGTTGTACCGACGTGTTTTGAACATTATTGCATGTGTGTTGGTCTATTTTTTTACTTTTTGACTGGATTAACCACTTAATTCCTACTTTATGTGTAAACAGATAAGGTTTTGGCTACTGGCAGTTTTTCGCAGCTGAAAAGTTTTTTTTAAATCGAACTAAATATTATTGTAGTAAAAGTATCGCATAATTGGTATATTATCTAGGAGGTTGAAAATTATTGTAGGTCAGTAAAATAAGGGTAGTAAATCCAATTTGTGGCCTTTTAACTCTAATGTTAAGTCATAAAATATGCGATCTCTTCATGAAATTTCATAATAATTCCAAAAAATTTCAAATTCTTTATTTAAAAAAAAAAATGGTGCAAGTGAAGGGGCCTTAATTCGAATTAATAAAAAAAATCTATATTCTTTGGTTGCTTAGTACACTGCTGTAGTAGTTAGGGAAAAAAAACAATGTATATTATATTATTACAATTTAAGTTTATAGATAAATTATTGTTAGATTTGTTAGAAATGAAATTAATTATATATTTATTGTTTTTGTGTAATTAAGTTGACTGAAACATCACTTCTTAGCTTGTCATGAGAAATCATAAGATCTCACTTTAAGACTATTTGCCTTGCCAAAAACGTCTCCTAAAATATTTGATTGTTACAAGTTATTATTGCGCGTTGCTCAAAAATCTTGCTCAGTTTGCACAAACAATAATAATAATAAAACAAGTTGGCATTTAATCCAATTTTGGGTATGGTAACTGCAAACTTAACAAAATACGAATTCCACAAAAACAAATTTTTAGCAAAATCTACATAAATTCTGCTGTAAAATTAAAATTACTTCATAAATGAGAAATTAATAATATTATTGGTACTTGTTTACTTAATAATTAGTTGTTACATTGTCCCTTAAAGTAATTTATTGTGATAGACAGGGCTTTAAGATAACGCAATGTTTGACTTATCACTTCTCAAAATTGCCTATATGTCACGTATTATGTGCTCGTTCGGGATAAATAATTAAACGATAATGATTCCAAGAAGACAAATTCTAAATACGCGCTGTACACGTTTGAAATTAATATCGAATTCAAGTGTTGTACCTAATTATTTGCATGACTCATGGACTTGGATAGGTTGAGATTTATAGCATGTGGACCGTCCTATTAGACAGCTATTTTCGAATAAGGTTCACGAATAAACTTCTAAGTAAATAAATTAAACTTAAAAAAATATATTGATTCAGTAAGTAGTGCCTCGGACGCTCACAGGCTCAGTTAAAGTGAATAAAAACAGCTGCTACCCGTAGTACTGATTGGTGATAGCAAAAAAAATTGATAGAATAGAAATTGATAGAATAGAAATTAACGAATGAACGAATTTGATATTTGTTACCTTACTTAGTCAAACCAGCAACTTTTTTGGAATGACAAAACAATCGCTTGTTAGGTTATGGAGTCTGTATGAGTTACTGAAATAGCATGTTATGATTTTCAGTGGTCACAAAAAGCCTCCTTTTTTCAGTTTTTGTTAAATTAAAAATTGTTTTAAATACAATAATAAGCGAGGCGTTGGTTTGGGTTTGGTTTAGTAGTAGGTACCTATCATAAAACTATTTTATTTTGACACCAGTCAAGTACCCAATTGCGAATTACATGCATTTTATTTTCTCAATGATTAGGTTTATGTAATCCCCCAAGTATCTTCGTAGGTCCAAAAAATATGAAAAGCGTATGTTATGACTACTCAAGACGATTTAATCAAAAGTTATTATAAGAAACGTGAAAAAAATAAACCTTTTTGAACAGAATAAGCCTTGTAACCATTGTTATCAGTTTTTGAGTTATCATATGATGCCAAACAACCTAACTTGAAAAAACATATTGGCAGGAAATAATTATTATGGTAGTTTCGCCAGTTTTCGACTGATTAGTGGAGTTATCAAATTCGGAACGAAAAAAGAAATAAGTAATGGAAAAAAATAACGCTTATAGTGAATATAGTCTACTTTCATTTAATGCCATTTATTTTCCAGTAAGACCTATAAATAATTAATCAAAAAACAATAAAGCTGAAAATGCCAGTTTTACCAGTTTTCTACCGAAATTTCCAGTTTTCGACTTTATATTCGCCAGTTCTCGACTATGGGATTTGACCAAAAATACATGAAGAACTCTAAAAATATTAATTCGTTATGTAATAAAAACCCGTTCTTTGGTAAAATATAAAATGTATACAAGATTATGACAACAAAATAAAGCACGTAACTAGGTCAATCTTTTATTTATTAATATTTCTAATTATAAAAATTAAAATCTCGATTTTTGCTAACGCTACTTTTATCAGCTAAGGATATTTCGACACAAAATACATTGTGTGATGAATTTGATGCGATTCTTGTACAAAAACAAAAAATAGGCATTAAACTGTCTATTAATTCGAATACGGTAGTCGGAATATGGCATATAGTTATTACATATCCCATTTTTCGACCAAGAAAGTTGACGCTTGTTAGACATTTGAAATAATCCGGTCGAAAACTGGCTGACACAATTCTGGTGTTAATAAGATTCAAAAATTAGGTACAGTAATTTCTTTAATAATATGTCGAAAAAGATGCAACTTTACTGGACTCGGCGACGCCAGTTTCCGACCGCAGCGGTCGAGAACTGGGTATTCTACGAAAATGAGGTATCCAGTGACCGACTATTAATTTTTATACTTTTTCCAACAAATAATAGAATAGCACTTATTTTAAATAAATAGTTAAACTCATTGTCTATCAATACGAATAACAAACAAATCAAAAAACATAATATTACATATAGAAACTTATCATAAACTGTGGGGCTCCTCACAATTTTTTCCGCAATGAAGTACGCGTTGTGACGTGTTCTTTGCGAATCATTTTTTGTTCCGTAAAGAGAGTTACAAACATGCATTTTGTCTGTGTGTGCGTTCAACCGAACTATTTGGGGTTGTCACAGTATTTTTATTTAGTTTGTGATCTTGTTAGCATTCCAATTTTATACCGATTAGTAAAACAGGTCGATGAAAAAGTCGGAAACTGGCGACGGTCGGCGAACTGGCGAAACTACCCTATGAGTAAATAATTCATGCGAAAGTCGTCCAAGAATCTGTGTCCTGAATCCAAGAATGTAACTTGGCCTTTTTATTGTGTAAGTATTAGTTTAGGGGCGTTCGACTTAACATATCGTAGATATAGGTATTATCTCCACTGTTATCGGCATATTTGTAAAACATTCACGGAATTCACAGTGAACATTATCTTAGGGCCAGACAACGATTAGATTCATCATAAAAATAACGTATATTATCTCAGATATGGCTTAGATAAGAAATTCGGGAAAAGCCTTAAAAAGTATAAATAGTCCGATTTTCTTGGGACCTATTTCACAAAGTTATATTCCGAAAGTTTAAATTAAGTTACTTGACTTAGAAATCATAAAATCACAAATCACTATCTAGGTACCTTATGCTTTTACTTTAGAGATAAGTTCTGTAATTCTTTGCTATTTCGAAATTATAATTTGAATTGCAACAGACTGTGTTGCTATGAAGAACTTTCAAATATTACTTTTGCGTCAAGTAGGTTCCAAGCTAAGTATTTTCAAACAGTTCCCTTGCGCAATTGTTTATAATCTTAGACTGTCTGATAAAGTTAAAGGAAGCTATGGCCTTAAAACCTGTGGTAACTTATAAATAGTTTAAAAAATAAGTAACATCTCCAACATGGCTTAAAGTCTTGGCTCACTTGGGGTGAAATATTGAAAGAATTTACTGCATACTTACTGGCCCCTAGCCCCATATCTCACCAACGTTACAAAAGACAGTTTTCAACTGTTTTCAATGACAATTCGGTGTAAATTGCTGACTTGAAGAGTTTTTGTTTTGGCGCGCTTCACATTTATGTTGTACATATTGAATTGTCACTATAAACTGACATTTTGTAATGTTGGTAATAAAACAGGAGCCTGGTACTTAAATTAATGGTAAAGTATTGCTAATTTTATAGAGATTCGGAAAGAGATTTGCCCTTTGCTCTAGAATTTAAATGTAAAAACATCATCAATGCGTCAAATCACAATAATTTTAAAAGTTATGCGTAACGTAGTTTTTCTACGCATTAGTTTTATAGAATTACAAATATTTAGCACAAACGTGTCTAGGCTAAGTCGTTGATTTGTTATTAAATATTAGACTTCTTAAAAGGTGATGTTATATTTTACATTTTAGTTATTGTATAGGTACTTATTTAGTCAGGTGTAATTTTAATTGTGATCAATGAATTTATGTATATCGAGAATTGAGAATAAATGTTTACCTATGATCAAACTTTTTTTTAAATTATCCTAGAAGTTAGAACAATATTATAGGCTTCAATGATGTTGTTTTAAAATAACAAATAATTAAGAAAGGTAAGTTGTGTTTTTGCTCCTAACTCCTGTAACAAATGTTGTCAGTGGAATGCTTATAAGTACTTACTTTTTTATTATTTTTTATATCTTATTGTTTAGTTGAAAATTATGTTAATATTAATATTTCCTACAGTTCGGGCCTCTGATGGAATAACTGTGCGGTTGATGCCTGGCCGACGGAGTAAGTACATACATATTAGCTAAAATTACGATCTAACTTCACTATAATAAGTCGCAACAAAGACGAGTCTGTTTATGCGGTCTATTCTCGGATTCATTATTGTTAAAATCGAGAAAAATACAAGACTGAGACAGGCGTTGTGCAAAAATAAAAAATCTGAAGGAATAGACTATTTTTTTAAATTGGCTTTTATTGAGGTTTAAAATTTAATTTCAGAAATAGTACGTTCCTGGGTTTTATGAGTGACTGTGGCGCCTCCCCCCGCGCCTCACTGCGGATCTGAATTCTCTTAAGTGCAGTAGTATTTAGTCGAAATGTATCTGTGATATTCGCATTTGGTTAAGGTTTTTGCAAAGTCTGATTTTTTAAGTTACGCGCAATCGCGTTTGGGGTAAAGTTCTGGAAGTGTGCTGGCGTCTTTTACTGTTAAGCTTGCAGAAATTAAGATCGCATTTTTAATTTATAATTTTACTATTACCGTCTCCAATTTTTTTAGCTAGGTCACGTTTATCTCTTGATCATTTAAAGTAAGCTGAAAACTGAAATTGTACAAATATTTGACATGCAGAAGTAATTTTATGGCCTGGTACAGTACACATTACTACCTTTTTTCTTCAAACGCATTGCCGATACAGCTACAAATATTGAGTTCACATTCCAAATTGTAATAAGTATCATTTTATTTTCCTATTCCCACTAAGTGCTGTCGTACCAAATGCGAATAACTGAATGTTATCGTTTACTGCTGCACTTGAGGCGAATAGGGAATCTAGGTTATTGAAGAGAACTGGCAACACTGCCGGAATATCTAGACTCTTTACTTCTATATGAATTTTCAATATAAATACCTAATGTAACAGATAATTATGTCCTTCTCTGGAAGGAAATAAGTCGTCCTTTTTTATAAAAACAGTACTCATAAAAAATCTTGTGTTTCGTGCAATAGGAAGGCTCCATTAGGCCAAATGTTACTTGGCTTGTACGCAGTGTTTCCAAAATTGAATCAAACTACAGTTTGTACATTGGAAGGATTATTTGGCCCAGGTAGGCAGGTAGGTACAGTCAGCAGCAGAAGTAGCGAAGCAACCAAAGCGGTCAATGATCTGCACAAGCTCTTGTCTATAACAATAGAGCCGTGCTTAGATCATTGTGACCGTGACCGTGTCGGTTGCTTAGCTACTTTTGCTGCTGACTGTACCGCTTTAGTTCACTCATGCATCTATATTTATTTTATACATAGCCATAAAAAGCAAATTTCCTGACTGACTCTTCAACGCCCAGCCCAAATCGTTGGACATAAAAAGCTGAAATGGAAAGCTAGTAAAACACCTACATTTGTTTTTTTACAAGGTCCTACCTGCAACAGTGGGAGATTTTCAATGTGCCCGATTTGGCCTGTTACTTCCATACAAATTGTAATGTAAAAGACCTAATTTATATGACGATATTATCCGTCAAGTCGGCCGCGCAAAAATCTTCCACCGTATACTAAACTCTTGTGTTGAATGTTGTATCCAGCTTCTGGGCCAAAGTGAATCTGCTAACATACTCGTATTATACTTATCCTTATTGCACAATTATAAGGTAAAAGTGTTCTTCGATAGTAATTGATTTATTTTATTAGCACTTATAATAAAATAAAAATAAATTAAGTCTTACTGCAGGTGTGGCGCGGCGTCCGCTTGGTGTGATCATACAAGTTACGCGCTGACAATAAGTTTTTTATTATATTCTGTGGAACACAACGTCTTCTCGCCAAGCTTACGCCACGTCGCGCCCGTATTGCGACAAAGCCTTAACAAATAGCAGACCATGGTATTCAATATTTCGGAAACACTCGGATTAATTTCAAAATTGTTTTTGGAAGCACAAACAATCTATGCTCGTCAATTCTATTTAAAACTCATTGTGAAAACGCATGCATATGTTGCCAATGCACCAATATGGTGCATCTTGCCGCCCCCATACTACGAAATTTGAAAATAGAAGTTCGTGTCGTATCATCCCGCTCACTCTCGTGTTAAATAATATTAGCTTGAGAGGGACGGCACGATACGAAGTTCGAATTTTGCACTTCGTAGTAGAGGGGTTGGCTATCAGAGATTGACGACGGTTATTATTATGATGACTTTCTATATTGACTCAATAATTATAAGTAAATATTTGCGAGTCACAATCACAAGGGCCCGATTCTACAAAGCACACGCTTGCGTAAATTAAATAGGTATTCGAACACTTACTATATTATATTCTATTTATACCTAGCTATGCTATATTTCGAAAACCGTTCGAAAATTAAGAAAAGCGCTGTCTTGTTTTTGAAATAGCGAGTAGGTAATTCATTATATCAACCAAAGCCTCTTGTAATCGACGACCAAAAAATACGTCTCGAACGCGTGTCAAATAGTATGAGAATTGTTTGCTGCCGATACGTGCGCTGCCAAATTGCCCATAGTAATTCGGACGTAAACGCTAACGCGATGGAAACGTTTTTGGGCCGTTGATTACACTAGTTTTATTCGAGCGGTAGTTTTGTAGCAATACCTATGCAGTTTTGCACAATTTTCGAATAGTATTTACATACCTAGATGTGATTTGCTAAATCCGGCCAGTGGTTTCGATAAATATTGCATTGACCCATTGAGCTCATTTCTAGGTTTTATTGTGCTGCACTCTTTTATCCGTTCATCAAAGCACTCTAATTAGACCACAATTTGACCTTCGAAGTCGAAAAATGCAAATAGTAATAGTGCATTGCATTCAAAATATTGCTAATACTTATAGTGCTGCCATCTACAGTAGATATAGGACGTCAATGGGAAATGTAAGAAAAGAACACTGTAAGAACGATATCAATACTTTTGACAACAATATTTATTTAAATAAAATTAAACAAAATTATGTTTGTTTCGTCGTTTACGAACAAGTCACTGTGATTTCTAGTCGATGCTCCGAATTTCTTTTACTGTGGATATGTATTACGTGTAATTATCTATATTTTAAGTTTGTAAGCATTTCTTCAACTGCTCGTTTCATTTTTCCTGACGAGTGTAAAAATGTGCAGTTAAAAAGAGATAGTATTCGTTAAGATGGCATAATTGGCATATTACTTACTGAGCGCCTGCTGCTCAAACGCACGCAACTTACAGGCTTGTACTATGATATAACATTAATTCAGGCATAAATTACACAGGATTTATTAGTCGAGTACCAGCATTCTGAAGCATTCATTATTTTACTGCACCAGGTGCATAATGTACTATTATTATGCCAAATTAATGAAGACGATCTCAAACAGTATTAATTGTTGTGTATGTATAAATAGAAGCACTGTGAGAGTACATACATTCATTTGTATAATCAGGCACTATCCAAACAAAAAAAGTTTCAGTAAAAGAACCTATTTTAGCTACTTTACCCTCTGTATGTAAAGGCATTAAGTCCAATTGTCATTAGGTCATTACACCCTATTGTGCAAGTATCCTTAATCCCAAAACATACTCTGGCTGACTAATGGGGCTTAATGTCACAATTGTCTGCTATCGGAAAATGTGTTTTCATAACTTGTTATCACAACTCATTTTTAGTTAGCATTAGTGGGCAATTTTCATTAAGGTCCATTGCGAGGCTGTCAACCAGATATCATTTTCAAATGAATCTAGTAAAAATGCTAAACCAGTTGCAAAGGTTTTGTATTATATCTTTGAATAGAATATATTCTCAAATTATAGCACTTTTTATCTGTTATTTTTCTCTATACACCTTTCCAGAAATCTATGAGTACTGATACTTTCATACATTTCTAGTCAGGCTCAAAGTGAAATCACTTTGTATTTATTATAATATACTCGTCATTGGAAATATTAGAGCTTTTAGATACTTAGATAATGTAAACTTGTATGTATTTAATATGTACTTACTATTTTAATTTACTCAGCACATTTATCAGAATAAACTTGTTACTGAATTTTGTTTAATTTATTTGTTTTAATGAAAAAAATAGCCCTGTTAATAAGACATCCCATACCATTCTATAAATGGTAATAAAGGAGAAAGTGCAGATTATTGTAGGAGAACAAAAAATTTAATAATTCCTATGAATCAAATTAATATATTTCCATTGTAAGACACACAATTATTTACAATATACCTACTAATATCATACTGTACAACTTAAATAGCAGTACCACGCTCCAGATTCTGTTTTATTTCAGCTGTATGCTCTCCATAGAAACGTTCCAACTTCTTGTTGAACTTAGCATTCCTCTCATTAATGTAGTCAATGTCTGCATCATCATTGTGTATGCGTCTGCGTGAGTACTTAGTTCGTTTAGCAATCTGTCCTTCCAAGTCGTTAACCATTTTGTCAATAGCATCCTTCCTGTCCTCATGCATGCCATGGATGATCACATTAGGCCCACCATAGAAAGCGTCGCCATACTTTTGTTTCTGTTTCTCGTACTGTTCCATGTCCACTGCAGGCATTTGTTTGACTAACCTGTTGTATTGTCTTACAGTGGCTTGCTCGTATGTGGAAAATCCTTGGTCCGGGTTCTTTTTCTTCCTTTTACGCTCTAAACGCTCCGCCTCTATGGCTGAGATGTTCAGTAACTTAACTCTGTCGTAACTTTTGCCCTCACTTTCCGCCTCTTCTCGCTTCTTCTGGTCATCGACGAGCCACTCCGCCTGCCGCCGCTTGGCTTCATAGTTTGAGGGCAGCTTGTGTCTTGCCTCCTCGGCCACGACTTCCTGGTGGTTGTGAGTTCTGGCCTCGTTTCTAGCAGATTGCAGAGAACGCAGTCTTTTCATACGTTCAGCTTGTTTCTCCGCAAAAGTCATCTCTTTCGTAGACGAAGACGCTTCACCGGACACTATTGCGCTCATTTTGAGATCAGTTTATAGCTCAGCTCAAAGTCATAAATGTATTATGATTTATGAGAAATGCAAAATACCACGAGAGAAAGTAAACAAACGTATCACATACGACAAATCACACCACAGACTAATGAAATGATTTCATAATTTCTTTTTTAGAATTCTAATTACGTATCGTATCGACTTCGTTTGACAGTTTGACATCTATCAAAACAATTTTTACTTATGGTAACATTACGTTTCGTTCAGAAGCCATTTACAAAAAACGTTTCGTTTAGAAATTGAATACAATTCAAGTAAATAATTGTATTTTATATAAAAATAAATGTCACTCATGTATTACTTAGTGATTACCAAAACTGGAGTAAAATAATGTGTTTTCGTCTAATTTTATTAATTACATCATTACACAAAACTTTCAATACCGTGAAGTTAGTCGCAACCAGAACGACAAGTAGTTTGCTGTGCTGACCAAACGACCGAAGTGAAGTGAGTCAGTCAATCGGTGTTTTGATAAGGTGACGGTTGTGCGAAAAGTGTGTAAAATCGTTCATTTCAGAAACGTCCAAGTGTTTTCTGAGTTCACGATGTCGGATGAAATCGCAGAGAATGGAACAGCGAACGGCGACGTGCCGGAGATTGAGCTGATTATCAAGGTAGCGTAGTTATTTTGCACGTGTTATGATGCTATGCGGCGCGCGAGATCGTCCGGGCGCCGTCTCCGTCTCCGCGCACGCTTAACAGACCGCCTTCGCGAACATTTGAAGAGTTGGCAGACGTGAGGTACATTAAACAGCGAATTTCCAAGAGTTACGTTTGTTTCATGGTGCCTCAAGGTTGTCCATCCGTTTATCGGCGTAGGAGCATTCGTATGTGCCATTGAGTGTAGTGCGCACTCGAGTGCAAGAAAGTATATTATTACTGCACTTATAATGCGCGTAATGTAGGTCAGGCGCGACTTTGTTTTGTTTCCTGGCCATCTGGCGAGCTCTGTTGCAATTGTTATGCGATTTAGGATTTATAGTCTCAGATAAAACTACCTCTTATAGTTGAATCTGTTTGAAGACCGTAGTTTTATAAGGTGCATCGGGGTAATTCCGAAATCGGCTATATTCAGAAACTTCAAAAAATGTAAGTAACGGTAGCGATATATTTATATTTTCATCATTACTCTAGAGGCCAGCTTTATTGTGCTCGCCGCATCAGTCATCACGAGCCGCTATTGTCTACCTGACGTGCATAGCGTCGATTTATCCCAAACAAGTGTTTTTCACGCCAATTTCGGTGATTCGTAATAAGCCCAACAACTTTTTCTCGGAATTTTGTTGGGTTACTTGAACAGTTGTTTCTTTTTTCGATAAATTGTGGTTTTTTATGAATAGCTAAGAGGAACACAACGTCCTAGCTGTGATTAAAAAAAAAATCGGAATCCCCCTCCCGGGGTTATTCTGATATGTACTCAATTCTCAATAACCCCACTTGGCTTATTCATAGTAATTAGCAGCGGTTATCAAACTGTACAAAAATTAACACTACAATTTAGATGTGAATATAAGAATCCTTCATTACAATAAAATTAAAGATAGACTAGTGTAGTTGCGCATGGAATGGTAAAGTCAGTAGCGCATTGTATTTCATTACATACCTACTTAAACAATTTTTGAGTTCCATAATGTATCATATCATCATGTCATAATTATTCCTCATACCAGCTTCATTATATGCAGTTCTTCTCTCGGTGTTAATAAACTTTACAAAGAAAATAATGTAGGCATCATACATTGCACATTATGATAATGAAAGTTTGAGAACCGCTGATCCTTCCTGGGGTAATTCCAAACTAACAAAGCTGTATGTAATGAAATTAGCGGTTCCAGTGAATAAAGTAAAGATATGTTGCATGAGGGGTAAAAAAGGACAAAAAATAACTGCGAAACTTTAGTCAAAGCATAATAAAGTCCATTTTTAAATAATTTCGGAATTCAAGGTAGTTCGTAATTTCCCCAATGCCAAAAAAATACAACTCAATACTTTAAAGAGCTTAATTTTAAAAACCTACTATATATTCTGGATTCTATTACATATTTATGATAGGTCTGTTCATCAAGTAAACAGAGGTAAAACAACAACGGCAGTAGATACAAAACGTCTTTGAATAAAAAATCAAAATATAGACCTCTAGTCAACTCACATAAATTTCTGTCAGAATTGCCCCGATGCACCCTAGGTGTTTAATTAATTACTTTTAAAAGTTCATAACAAAGTATCTCAATGTAAGGTTGGGTTTAGTCATTTGTGAGTGTGAGTCATGTCCTATACTTAGAAAGAATTAGTAGGTACTTTTATCACTAAATCAAAAGGATTGTGGCGACTAATAGGTATGCAGTAAAAATAATACTTATTTGATTTAGTGGAAACAACATTTATGCTAAGATACTGGACAGTCAAGAAGTCTTCGTTGTATATTGACTTGTTCTGAGTAACGATTAGGTAAATAAATAGTAAAGAAATTGGCTTTTTTTGTTATGTCATTGAAAATGTATGGAATTGGTAATTTTGTGTGTAAACTGGGCCAAATTTTGTACAAACTAAGTTATAGGAAATATTAATATTTAAATCAGTGAGCCCTTTGGACCTAAAAGGTGTTCTCATAATAAAGTTAGGTTACATTACAAAACACTTGCTTCAAACTAGGCATTTTTTTAGCACAAATTCATATCATATTGATAAGTATTCTTCTGAGAATCAACTTAAAGACAACAGGTCAATTTACCTAATTCCGATTCCGAGCAAAATGATGTAATTGCAAATACAAAAACTTAAACAGACAATTACTCATGATCATGAGACAGGTCACACATAAACTATGAACAATTACTTTAATTTCTATTCGAGTCCAGCCCTTTCCTTCCTTGTATGCTAATGTGTTAAGTAACATTTAAACAATAAATTAATATTAACAATTACCATCAGAGACATCCATAAGAACTTTTATGCATGTAACTGAAGCTTATTGTTTGTAGGTTTTTTTAAGTTTTTATTTAACTTGCCTTATTTGGCTAATAGATGCAAAATTAAAAGTTTTGCATGCTTACTGCAGTATGTCTCACATTATTAAACTGCATTGGGTCAACATTTATAAACTTTTTGAAAAACTATAGTTTTGTGGTTGCAGTTCAATAACCACACCAATGCCCATGAATAATTAACCTGCTGTTTATGCTGGCTCTCCACTTTGCCATATTTGACAATAAATCGTGTTGCCCCTCTTCGTTTTTTAACTGAAAGACAGAGATGGATGGACAAACATTTCGCTAACAGCTAAGTGAATTTCCGGCCTTTGGTTGCAGAAATAAAGAGACAATTTACCTTTTAAAAGTTACAATACAAATAGGTACCTATTCCTCATTGAACACCAGAAATCAACAATTAGGGTACACAATATACATATACCATGTATGTAGGTATATTACACCAATTTATAAGCCATTGAAAATCAGTCATGATTACCTACAGTAAATTTATAGGTACAACTGAAATTAAAACCATGTTTCACAATTTTATCAGGCCATTTTCAAGTTATCAACTAAAACATCTTATCTTTGTTATTACCTAGTTATTTACTAACGTCATTATAAATTATACATACCTACCCATCTACAAGTTGATACTAGCTATTAAAAATGCTATTTTTGTATATAGGAAACCTACATATTACCTAATTTAAAGAAGCTAAAACGATCTAACTAGGTCTCATCTCCGGGAAAACGCGTTTTTCCAAATTTTTACACATCTTTTTTTTCGAGCTAAGCATTAACATTTATTAGGTATCTATTTATATTAATCTTTAATAATTTTAAATAACCTTAGACAAACCGAAAGTGATAGGTAGGTAGGTATAGGTACCTATATAATGAATTTTAATGTACTGTCCTTATCCCAGAGATTAGAATAAATGAAAACGGGATATTGACCGCACTTGCCTTTTAAGTTTGATGGTTTGATGTCTAATGCAATTAACCGCGAATCATTAAAACTGTTATCCAGAGATGTTCACTTGTAAGGGTTGGGTCATATATATAGAATCATTTTAAATCAACTTAAACATCAGAATTAATTGACCATTATATTTAGATTTAGACACAAATCAGCCAAGAGATTTTCGAGGCACACTCGCTTTTATTGCGAGGAATACGGGGACATATCCGTCTCTTTCAGGCACTCTAACTAGGCCGTGTTTTATAAAGATACAATTTACCAGCGGAACTCTCATTCTATCACATTTAATTAGAAAGAGACTTGTAAATTGTAACTTGTAGCTTTATAAAATACGGCGCTGGTTGAAAAGGAATAGACTCTGGCCCTGCAGGCTTATTGTCTAACTCACTCGCAATCGCCATCGTGTTCATTTTGACAGTTTTTATATGGGCTGACAATTAGTATCGGAAACAGCTAGCTGTCACAATCATGCAAAAACTGACAGTTCAATCCGATGACGAGTGTCAAAATAGTTATGAAATTACTATTATTATTTTTGATCTACCTACCTACCTCAACTTAACCTTACTTTCAATTCCATCTTCGCATTAGTTTCTGGTTAGTTACTAAGGAGCCTAGGTCACACACTCACAACGCCACCTTGCGTACCTACCTATAAGTAAAAAAAAAGAAAAAATTTAACCGTTTCTGTGTTATGTTATTACTTTTAATAATAATCTCCAAGCCGTATTCGGCACGCGCATGATAGATATCCAAGGCTTGGACGTCTCCTATTTTATGTATCACCGCCATACTTGTACAATTTGTCAGCGCGGGCCGAAACCAACGAGCCCACCAATTAAGGCTCACGCGAGCAATTAACCCTACCTTCTTCACTACACCTGCGACACCTGAGAATGTTCTAAGCCCAAGTCTTGTTGCTCCTGCCACACAAGACGACGCGATAATTAGGCTTTAAGAGCTGGGCTTCGTAATGTCATGCGGTCCTGTTTGTGTTGTATTTTTTATTGCCATCCGTGCAAACATTCGCCCTTTTTTTAGGTTTATGAACGGGCATCATACCTACGACAACTTTCCTTTCCCAAATTCCTCTCCATTCTTGAAGGTCGTCAGTCAATTTTCTAAGTGTTTCCCTGTTGAGTTAGTAGTCTGAACAGTTAGGTATTTCACGGTCTCGTTGTTGGTCTTCACGATGTTTCGAAGCTATGACATCCTTCTCCCGAATCGGCAACTCTACGCATCTGTCCCTGCATCCTACCTAGTTGAGGTTAATGACTTTTTATGACAGTAGGTGTATTTTTGGTTTATGCATTTCTTTATGTCTCGAAGGTATCGTGATTTTGTATCTACTATTTTTAGTTGAGTACTAGTATAGATGCAGCGTTTTCAGCGTAAACTAGCAGGTTTCGTGCTCGCCGGTCGTAAACGGCTTGTTTTCGTCGTCCATCAAATGCGATCAGCGACGAAGCATTGTATAATTTTAATTGGCGTTGTGCGGATTGCAGGCGCCACGCCGCCTTCATGTTTTCAGTGGCAAACACTCTTGATCGATGTGTATAAAATCAGTTTGTAAACAAGAAGTGCGACGTGGTTAAATAGACATAATGTCCACAGCTCCTCTAAGATAGATACTCTATTCTTTGATGTGTAGGATTAATAATAAACACAACAGCAGCAGATTTTGTATATCGTTGGCTATATTAGTTACGCAAGCTTACGCAAGTAGGTATATGCAACACAAGTCTGTCCCACATCACATCTGGTATGCTAAACAAAGTGACACCGAATCCGCACATTTCTGACGCATTATCTATCTATCCGCTGACTATCAGCCGTACATAACCATCAGTATTAGTCCTCATTCGACAATTAAGTACCCGGAGGAACGGTGATGCAATAGTTCAGGAGAATTCTCGAATTTTCCTTGACTGAAGCATCCCCGGTGGGGCGGGAATGCACGAGAGAGCGGACGCGCGTTTGAAACAGAAACCGGTGCAGGCGCCCGGGGAAAGTGACGACGCACGCGACAGCTCGTGCCCTCCCCGGGGCACTCACCACCCATTAGCATGTCCAATATGGACGTTTAATTATCATTATGCTAAGATCTATTCTGCTCAGTCACGAGAAACGGGTTTCTAGATTGCTATCGATTGATTGATTTGCTATAAAATTGCACTTTCGTTTTCACACTAAATCCACATACCTAATCAGTGCGAAATCACAGGCTACAATTCGGTGAGTGTGCTTTGGAACTTAACGACCTTATTCTACCAGCTCCTTTTTTTTCACAGGTCGACCAGAAGTAGGCGCGGTCTCCACCCTTATGTTGTCATATAGCATTCCCAAAATCCGCATACGGCTAAGGAGTGGAATTCCCTGCCTGCGTCTGTGTTCCCTGAACACTATAATCTGGTTGTTTTCAAGTCTAGGGTGAATGGGCATTTGCTAGGCAAGCGTGCTCCATCGTAGACCACATCTTAGCTTACCATCAGGCGTGATTGTTGTCAAACGCAAGCCACACAACTTAGTTTCGCAAGCTTACAAAATGAACCTAAATCCTCCATGCTAGAGCTTCCTATAACTGCATCTGAATGAAAATAGCATCCGACTTTCGTCTTAGGCTTAAAGACATTACTCAATTTATAGTATACTTAATCATTTTACAAATCGTATCTTCCGAATCCGGAACATAGAACGAATTCACCAATTATCTGTCTGAGCGTCACTAAGCAGAGTCGATCTTCCTTCCTGACATTCGCGTCCGCGGAGAAATCCATCTGGGACGTCGTCTGACGTTCGTAACTAATAATTAAGGTAATGAACCGCTTGAAAATATTCAATTTCAATCACATGTTGTTCTCTCCATTCATTGGACACGCCAACCGCTCGTTAACAGCTTTTATTTTTACTTTTTACCGTAAGCCGATGCTGTGTTTATGGATGACGATATATCTTGCGTGTACTAAGCCTGCTGGCCTTTCGGCCAGATGCTGATTCTTATTCTTCTCGTACAGAGTGTAAGTTTACAGTTACTTATTTTCAATAGCTATTTCTGGAAATATGATAATACGTCTAGTGGCTATTGATTAGTTGTAAAGGCGAATCTACTTTGTAGCAAGCAGCGCGAGTAAAACCTTTGTCACGACCCGTCCGCCCACGAACATTCAGTTTTTGCATGTAACACGAACGTCATGCAAAAATAGACATTGCTTATGTTGCATAAGAGGCTACTTCACTTTGCCAGAGTTTTATGTTATAAAAGCTATTCGCTTCAACATTGCTGATAAAGCTTGAGCATCTTTTTCAATTGATTGAAGATTTCTCGTGGTATTAACTCACATTAATTGATGTAACTAGTAACTACCAGCAGTAAACATAAACACAGGCTTTCTTTACTTTATTGAGAGTTTTGAAATCCATAAAAGTCGCAGCGACTTCCTTTACATAAAAACGAACTGCCACACAGTTAAAGTGGCTGTTGTTGAATTGAATGGTCGACATTGTTACCTGACACTAAATAAATTCTCAACGGTGCTTTGCCGCGCTTGTATCTACATTTACCGAAGGACACTCCACCACGCCTTCTTGGGACGTGCTTTGCGCAACGCACGTTTTACGTGTCGCAAGATAAGTGTCTGCCGAGCTTAGATATGTTTTATGACTGTAACACTTTAGAAAAACTATTTGCTAATCATATAAAGCTGAATTTGTAACATTTAAAAGTACTCAATCGAAAATGTTTACTTTTGTATGAACTATAAAACAATTACTTTGCTCACCCGCGACCACTAATGACAAATAGTTATATCTGTGCGGCAAATGTATGTTTCCATGCAACACCTCCACCTCCACTGCTACACGAATCAACACATGCCACACAGACCCAACTATCACCACCACCACTATACTAAACGCTGACGCGTTTCGGCACTCTCCACGAGGCCATTTACGAAGCACAACAACAACCGCTCAACATGCCACCACTTCCACTACTGACATATGTAAACCATGTACTCAACTTAGTTAATGACAAAACCAACGTACCCACTAATATTTTATAAATTCCAAACTACCCTTTTATGTAAGTCCTAAACTACCCTTTTTTTAAGAAATGAATTCCAAACTACCCTTTTTATTTTTATTTTTAATCTACGCCAGGTACCCCGTTAATTTTTAACCGAGTACGGTAAAAAGAGAAGTCATGTTCTCATTATTACTATGACACATTATTAAAATTAGAACCAAGTCGTAACAAAGGCGAAGAAACCAAATTAACTTGTTCATTAATAATAGACCCCATCTTGTTGTACCTAATTATTTCCAATTGTTCTAAAACCGATAGCCGCAAACCCTTATCACAATAATGTAAAATTTCGTACGTATCTGAGTCTAACAACGAATGATTCGTTTCTAATAAATGCTTGGCAAAGTTTGATTTCTCTGGATGATCATGCCTATATGACGAGACATGCTCTTTAAATCTAGTATCAAAGCTTCGACCGGTTTGTCCAATGTATACTTGACTACAGTCGCCACAAGTGAGTTTATATACGCCCGACCTGTTCCCTTTATCCACCTTTTCTAATGAGAACATGACTTCCCTTTTTACCGTACTCGGTTAAAAATTAACGGGGTACCTGGCGTAGATTAAAAATAAAAATAAAAAGGGTAGTTTGGAATTCATTTCTTAAAAAAGGGTAGTTTAGGACTTACATAAAAGGGTAGTTTGGAATTTATAAAATATTAGTGGGTACGTTGGTTTTGTCATTAACTAAGTTGAGTACATGGTTTACATATGTCAGTAGTGGAAGTGGTGGCATGTTGAGCGGTTGTTGTTGTGCTTCGTAAATGGCCTCGTGGAGAGTGCCGAAACGCGTCAGCGTTTAGTATAGTGGTGGTAGTGATAGTTGGGTCTGTGTGGCATGTGTTGATTCGTGTAGCAGTGGAGGTGGAGGTGTTGCATGGAAACATACATTTGCCGCACAGATATAACTATTTGTCATTAGTGGTCGCGGGTGAGCAAAGTAATTGTTTTATAGTTCATAAATATGGACCTCCGCAAAGTAACGCCTGATTCAATAAATTGTTTACTTTTGTGTTGGGAGACGTGGCTGATCTTTTTCTTCCTTTAGTTTTAGTACAAGCAGGGTTAATTCCAAACAGTGGCAACCCAGTACATCAATTCATTTAATTACTAGCATTAAGAAAGTGGTCAAAACTAGTTATGCATTAAGTATTATCACCTAAATCGAACCGCTTGTACGTATTGAATTAAAGCCGCAGCAATAACTCTTCAATTTCTCTTTCAGTTTGGTCATTGCACTTACAACTACCAAGCCGAATAATAAATCAAGTTCTCATGTTACACTTCTTCCTCACTAACACCAGAATTTACTACCTTCATTGATGCAACCGTTGCATTTTCAAACCAATGCATCTTGACGATGTCATCACCTCATGTTGCTTCAATCCAACAAATCTGCCTGAACGCTGATTTACTGAACGTCTGGATAGCAACGTAATACATTGCAGAATTAGCTAGGTGCTAATGATGCATGGTCAGTACAAGCGCGTCGTCGCACATTGCGCTTTTCTTCTCAGTCGTTAACATTTCAGCGGGAACGAAATAGTTTTTCTCCTCGGTGGATTCGTAAGCCAATTACCGCTTGTATTTTGTAAATGCTCTCGTAGTAATTGCGATAAGTTACGCGATTTGGGCGATGTATCGTGACGAAGGCCAATTATAAAATTGCACTATAAGAATTCCATATCACGATTTGATATCTTCTTAAGCGTAGTTATTTTCCGTTTTGTTACACTCGCTTGTTATTATTTTGTCCCTCATTAGACGGTTAATTACGACTCGTCCTTGCATTGTCTTCAGTTAATGGTCACGTTTGCTTTCATATCGTCTTAATATTAATATTGTTATTGTAAGTATTACTGAAGCGCATCATAGCTTAAACGAAATCAACTTATTTATCAATGTCCAATAAAGTAAGTCCATTTTCCGAACTCATAAACTTCCGTTTTAAGAATACGTTTCTTCGATTGTTTAAATAACGTTAAAATAACCCATGCATACGATATAGAAGCATAATGTGTTGTGTTGTGTAGTAGCTCTTTACAATGCAGAAGCAATAATGAATATGATATAGATAGATAGAAAGTCAGCAGTTAACTTGACGTATATGAACGTACGTCAATCTTGTCGTTTATTCCACGACCACGACAAGACAGCTTAGCGTGTTTGTTATTCTATTCTCAATTATACGTTATTGAAGATTCTGATCACTTAGGCTCACTTCAAGGCTTTGATGTAATGCGTCCTGCAGTTTCTTTCGCTATTGTTCACAAGTATATGCAGATTACAGTGGTTCAGAGTTAGGTTACGAGTTACTGTCATGCATTGTTTCAACAAAGGTTGTAATTTTAAGCCGTTAGTATGATTGTGTACTTGTTTCTAAAACGATATCGTCAATAACTACTACCTTTACAGTTACTTTAACAATAAAATTTGCCTATTGCTTTGACACAAATGCACTGTACTCTGTGGATTTATCTGCCTTTCCTTTTTAAAGCCCAAACTTTATTATCAGTACCGGTTTAGGTATCACATCATAATCATCGATTATTTCTGACCTGACTATCTTCTTAAGTATTTTTTTCCTCAAAATTTTACAAATAACATCACAGTATCAGAATTAGATTTGGTTGTCTTCTCCACAACCTGTCGTGTTACGTAATAAAGCAATATGTACTTAATGTTCTATTGAATATATGGAACAAACTACCGATAAACATACGTTATGGAGAAGAAAGTCTCATTAGCAATGTAGCGACCCGAGCGCCACACGCCGATGACGTCATCATTGTTCTACATCGCGCTAACGAAGTTTCTCAAGTCGGTTGCATAAATACAACTTCCAACTCTCTTCCCCTGGACTTCGGTCCCCAGGCTTAACATCTGCCTGGAGAGAGATCTCTCTATTGGAGTCCTCCCCAAACTGGTGACCCTCGACATTGGACAAAAAACGCAACCTTCCAAGACCTACGACAATGACGCAGTCTCACAGCAACGCCAGACTAATACACTGTGCACCACTAGCATGTTGCTATATCTCCATGCCTGGTGTCTACAGTGTGCAACCCTCTCCTACACTGCTACGCACTCCGACGAGGATCCAGACTAGCAGCAACTCATCGCTCCCGCCAGCACAGCGGAACAACTCATCGTTTCCGCCAGCACAGCGGAGCAACTCATCGCTTCCGCCAGCACAACGGAGCAACTCATCGCTCGCCAACGAGACTGAGCAAAACCTTGCAATTGGCTCTTGCAAGCGCCCTCACGACGCACAGACTGCGCTCCCACACCGACCTCCGGTCTAAAAAGGGGGGCTGGTGTAGCGACCCGAGCGCCAAACGCCGATGACGTCATCATTGTTCTACATCGCGCTAACGAAGTTTCTCAAGTCGGTTGCATAAATACAACTTCCAACTCTCTTCCCCTAGACTTCGGTCCCCAGGCATAACATCTGCCTGGAGAGAGATCTCTCTATTGGAGTCCTCCCCAAAGCAACTTTAGTTGCGATTTGTAAGCTATTTGTATATCTCCATATGGGTTTATTATTACTTTCTGAATTACTTAGGATATTGCTTTAATAATTATCTACGGCACCTTTCGAAATGTTTTAGCATCGTTAAATTTGAACTCGCCATTTTCTGTTTCATTTAAATAAGTAATCGCAATAGGCCATGAACTTTTGCTTATACTCATAATTATCATCAATTCATTATCACTATCAGATTCTGACCAAACAGCCGAAAGCTTTTAAAATAGGGTAATTACAATGAGAGGGAAACTCGGCCCATCACCGTTTGGTTCGTGAATGTCGAATCGATGTTCACGCCGCAAGACGTGGCGGATTGGCGAATCGAGCTATCTTTTCGAAACCGCACTAATCACGAAATTTAATTTGTATATAGTGCTATGAAAAGCCGTCTGTCTGTTCTGCAGCAGAGCAGAGATCTGCAGTTTACTAAGAGAACTATAATAATGACCCAGAGATATAGATACTGAGATTGCTGATGTTACACTTGATGACACCATTCACAATTTCACACTATGTAGATTTTCTATAGGTAGGTACATATAATCCACGCTAGCGTCAATTATTTGCGTTATATGCGACACCTCAGTCTTCCATTAATGTCTTACAGGAGCTTTGTTTTTTAGTTGTTGTGCTGTAGAAAAGTACTAATGTGTTTACCAGATTATTCCGGATATCACAAGTTAGTTTGTCTTCGTCTTGAAATTCTCTCTCTCTCTTCTGAATATGAGCTCTGTTTGTTTCGTATTGGAATTGGAACTTCTACTTCTGTGATCATTGATCACAACTATCATAAGTTATAAATTTATGATTACTTAACCGGAAACTACTCGTTGTATTGAAAGTAAATAAAGCATTCAGTTTCGTACATAAACCGTCGGCATCGTAAACTGTTGTTTCTTTGCTATTTCTTTATGATTATGAATGCTTTTTGTAATTTTCTAAATTATTGTTTTATTATTAATTTCTTAATTATTATAAATATATTGTAAATTTTTTATTGCTTGCATTCGTTTACTATCGTGTAATTATATTTCTCCCGTCGGCAATGTTTTTATAAATCCTCGATTACTTTAATCCCTTATTTTAAATTGGGTTCTATGTTCTAAGTTATAAGTTAGGTATACGTATACTTCAAGGTGTTTTTGCGCTTGGCTTTTTTCAAAGACAGGTGTCGTGTCAGAGGGGAGGGTAGAGCGCAAGGGGAGGAGTCGAAGCACGCGCAGCTTTTTGTACCTTTTCATAACAGCCTGCTATAGCCTCATTACTTTTTGCAGTATTGAATTCTTGTTTTTTTTTCATAAGACATTCGTATTTTCAAACGGTAATAGGTACAATCAATAGTTCTTAGAAGTGTCACTTTTATTTGTGCTAATTTTACCAGCAATTGAGTCTTAAATTGAACTCTGAGACGAGATAATAATTTCGAGCTATATAATTTATATTGTTAAGGTTACCATTTACGTCCTTCCCTATAATTAAATTTAACGATAACAAGACACAAGTTTGAATACCCATGTGTGCTGATGTAACTTCAAATGTATCGCTCTATTTTAACGTACAATGTATAAGACAGCTGTCTTTAACCGAGCGCAGTTTATAGGATTGCCAAGTTCAACGCAAGGTTTCAACGTCGCGTCCGCTCCATCATTTATTACATTAAACCGCCCGTTAAGCTGTAAAAGCGCACGTGACGTCTTGCAGGCGTTATTATTACTTTATAATTTGATCAGTGAATTACAGGCAATATGTAGATATAGATTATGTTAACTTGTCTTGGGGTCTGTCGCCGCGGCCGCATATGGCGTGCCTTGCCTGCCGGCGTTTGAGCAGCTGCCAACCGTTACGCTGGCTAGTTCCACATTCAAATTTGTTATGTTAAAAACTGTAATCTTTTGTTTATAAAGTATGTACCTATTTGTTAGGCCAGTTTGTAACTGACATAAATTGCCGCTTTAATACGTTTTACTAAACGTTTGAAACCGTGATGTTGTAGCTATTTAACTTAATGATTTTTGTTACAAATATATGGTCTTAACAGAATATTAGATAAGTGCCTCGACCTGTTCTATTTTCGTTAATACTCTCGTTGATGTCATACCAATAATCTCGCTCGGATTGTAGCTTAACGTGCTCCAAAAATGACTATCCTATTAGAGTGTAAGAACGTATTTCCTTTTGTTAACTTGTGACTTATCTCCACTGATCTTTTTTAATCGCGTTGTCTTGCAAGGTTGTTTATTAGGAAATGAACACCTTTTTCTTGTACCTTTCACGTGTGGTACAACTTCATTAAACAATTGCGTGTTGATGCAGCCCCGCCCACGGGTATCCATGTTGCATTCATTGATTCCGTTTGAAAGCAATTTTGAGATCCACACAACAGATATATCGATGAGAATTGAGCCTTAATTATAGAGTACGGGTTTATAAGCCAGTTAACTCGTAAACTGGCACAATTTACACATTTCTTGCTATTGCGAGATGCAAGAGAAAGAATGTAGAAGTAAAATAGCAGCTAACAATGTAATATCTTATCTCGTGTGTCCTTTAAATAAGGCTATAAATTCAAAACATGATAAAACACCAACAGTATGGAAGAGAAACATTGACGATGTCAAAAAACCTAGAGAATCCATGCAATTACTATAGCTTTGACGCTTACACTTTAGACCTTTGTTTCGTACGGTTGCTATGTACAATGAATGTTTGTTAAACTAACCCGTGTATTTGCAACGAGACTGGTGGATGATTACATCATCGGCATTCATCACTCGTAAATATTGTGTTAGTTGGGGTTTCAGTGTCTAATGGCTCAATTTATCAAAAATATAAAATCTCGAAATATGTCTTTGGCATCTGAAATAACAAAAACCGAGATTGTATGTTGACGTCTATTTGCAAGCCAAGAAAATGAAAAGCTAAACAAACAAAAGACACTGTCGGTGACGTAGGCGGAGTCTGACATTTGAATGATCAAATAAATCGTTACTATACTAAGAATCGATTCCCATGTCACTAGTTTATATGTAAAATAAGTCAATTACGTTTCTAAACATGAGAGATAGCTATAACTATGCTAAGTAAGTTAGAAACATGATAATGTAGTATAAAAACGGATTTTTTTTATCAAAACGTTACAATAACGCGGGAATACAATAGAGCTTAGCTTCGCCAGGGTGCTGAAGCGGAGGTCGGCGTGAGGTCGCGCGTGACTCATCCGAGAACCGGATCCGAGCCACGCCAGCTACGCCAAATATTGGCGGAGTTTGCAAGACAAATGTTGGATCAAACATAAGCGGAAGAACTAGAAAGCTTTGGGGCAACATTTTGGAAGTCGGGTGTCTATAGATCCGTTTATGTCATGGTAGTTTCTAGAATTATCTTTAAAATTTATATCGTACCTAAGTGTGCATTTTACTTGTAATTTATACTTTTTAACAAAATACTCAAATACATATTCCTGAACTAGATCCGCAACCTTGCCAGGCTTCACCAAATATTGGCAGAGTTGGCGAAAAAAATGTTGAGTCTAATATTTTGTTGAAGTTTGCTAAAGAATATACGATTTTGAAAAAGACGTCTGTCTAAAATTATGGATGATTCTAGAATTATCTGTCAACCTTCTATAATAAGCGTATCACAACTGTACGTTATACTTTCAATAAAATACTTACCACACCAACGTCGGATTTACGATTTAATTCGTCCGCTGACATCAATGTCTATAAAGCATGATCTGGCTTCCTGTCTCGTATTGATTATTTCATTAAGTCACGTCTAAAACGGTGCTTAAAATACATTTTACTCAACGTAATATCTTCTATAACAATTACATAATTACTTTATGAGATATTGATAAAAGCGTCTTTACAATCGATTCCAAAATTTGCCGGTCTGTTTCCTGTGAAGGTTGCATCACAATGCTCCGCCATGTTCTGAACCAGAGTTTTGGAGATAAAAATGATAACTTGGCCGATAAGATATCGTCTATTTACATTCTTCACGAGCACATGCTACGGTATATTTAGAAAGAAAAAAATACTACGGTGTAAACGCTTATGAATTTAATTAGTTGCTTTCAAAACTTATGGGTGCGCTGGAATTGGCCGGATCTCGAATCAACACAATAATATGCTTCAGTACGATAAGCTGGGCTATCTACGTTATCGGATATCGATTGTACTTGTGCAAGATAGGACAAAGTATTGTTCCTTTCGAATCAATTACTTGTAACATCCCAATTTCCAAGTATTACCTTCAATTATAATCAATTACTTGTAACACTTGTACAAAATCCTTTGCGTCAACATGTGTGTGAATTAGCAACACTTCCAAGTCGAGATGTAATGTCGCCATCGCCCCACTTTGCTAGAACTGATTGTTTCGCTTGTACGTCGCTCAGTTGTTCACAGGGTCAACGTGCTCGCGTTTTTGTCTTTCGTTTACACCACAACTTGTGCAATGCTATCTCTTACTGTGACAGCATTCAGCAGTTATTAGAGCGTTTACCTTTCCTAAGTTATCATTATCAGTACTATTTGGGTCATTTGTAATGTAATTCAAATGTTTCAATCATAGCTTATGAGAGCCAATCCGAAAATACATGCGCATGTTCTTTGTCTTTTCATCGCTGGTAGAGATATTTTGAAAGTAATCCTTAAATCTATCATCAAGTACTTGCAATTTATATGCCATTCCATCGCGTTTTACTTACAACTCATTACCATCATTGATAGTAATAATAAACGCTTGTCGACCACAAATTGCTTGCTGTTTGCGGTTCTGGATTCGCTACAGATTTCTCTTACAGTTTTGTTCTCTGTATATTTTTGTCTCTTTATACTCTCAATTATGTCTGGCCAGCGCCCTGGGTAATTGCGTTGATCGCCTTAAGTGGTCAACGACGGAGCTTCACGGCTTAAGATTTGTTTTTACAAGGAAACCGGTTGTTATATTTTGATAGTGGCGTGCTGTTGCTATAATGTTGTAAGAAATTTTTGATCAGCTGCTGCTTGAGGTTCCGGGTTTGCTATACATACAACACTATGCATATCCTAATTTCAACAAAAATACAGATCCAGTTCACAATAAACTTGGACGATACCCTTCTATGTGTGTTCCAAAGTGGTTTTCTTAAATAAATCTCTCAAATGCCACGCAAAGTCATGAGGTGTTCACGCAGATGTTCTCAGGTATCCTTACTTTATCTACGTTTAATCCGCATTCATTAGTCTCCGATTAAGTAATAATAAGCATACTTGCCATTCTCTAGAACGGCATGGAGTCGCAGTCATCAAGGCTGACTCAATTAGCACCGACAAGCGGCCAAGTGCTAAACTTATGGTCATGACGTTACGTGACTAACGTAAACGTCATGTGAATATTGTGAGTGCTTGCCCATCTTAGCAAAAATGCGAAATGTTCTTCCTAAATGCATAATTACTACTATTTTTTAAGAACTTGTTTTGGACTCGTAATAAATGTTTTTTTACGTTTTATATGTAGACGACATTTAAGTTTGTATAGGAAGGACCCAGGACTCATTTTCGACAAAATGTTTCCACACAAAATTGGAACAATACAATTCGTGTAAACATAACCAGGGTCTGTTCTGAAATAAAGTTGTCGCTGATGGTACAGTCAAGTTCTCCAATATCTGTACAGCCATCGGTTCATAAATATCTAAACACGGACCTTATGTAACTGGCAATAAGGTCTGTGTATAGATATTTTTGAACTGTTGACTGTATAGATATTGGAGAACTCGACTGTACATAATTTATATCCATAATGTCCATCTAATCTTTAAGTAAATTATATCCTCCTTTTTTACCTTGCTTCTGCTTCTACCATAGATAGCACTACCCACAACTCAAAACGTTTACAACCGTTCTATTTATAAACGCACGGCCGTTCCAAATTTAAAGTTTCTGCTTATCAGTCGTCGGTTGTTTTGCGAAATGTCGGTTGGTGACGTCACCGCGTCTCGGTCGAGGACGAGGCAAATATCACGTTTAATGAATTTGCCTTATGAATAAGTAACGGGCGCTGTAATTTTAGTGTTTACAAGTTTTTGCTTCTACATTAAATACATTTTATTAGGTCTTTAGTGCAGCGTGTCATAGTTTCTTGTGACCAAGTAAACTCGAAGTGAATTACATCCATGAATTGAAGAACTAAGTAGCGTTAGTTGTTGTTTTGGAATCCCAGTATAACCTAATTAATAGAAAATATACGATACCTCGCCAGATTAAAGCAAATTCCTACTTGAATTAATTACATTTTATAGAAAACCGAAAACGTTCCCGTAAATGTGAGCTGTCATATTTGTCATCTCATCAGGGTATAATTGTAAAGTTGTTATTAGAGTGACGGCTGTTTTTTTTTAGCATGGCATTACGTTCTTAAATAAAACACTAAATGTTTTTATTAAATTGTAAACTGGGTTAAGTTCAAACGTTGAATCGTTTAAAAGAACATCAATATTCAATCAACCTGACCGTTATACCTAATCGAATCTCGCCGATAACCGTAAAATCTATAATTTACCTACAGTACTCAGGGAAAGTTAAACAGTCAAATTGAACTAAGTACCGCTTCACTGAACCAGGGGGAAAGTAGAGTCAGCAAATTAGACACGGCCGTAAATAATTACTGCACAAGGGCTCGAAAGAAAAGGTGCGAAATTACGCATGAACAGAAAATTGATGTTAATTCGACTAATTGGTCGTAATTCTTTTGTTTCAGGTAAACGTTCGGACAAGGAACCAGCTGAGTCATGGAATAAGACATAAGACCTCTCCTTAAACGGTGATGTGATTGGTATAAAACTTAAACGCGTTCATCTGATTGGTTGAAGTGGAAGTGGTTCAAAATGGGTGTTTAAAAAAAAACTTTAAAATGTTCGTAATTGTAGTTTAATCATAAAGACAAGACTAGAATCTAGTTTAGTCATTGATGGATAGTAACGTCATTTGCTCACTTCTGTTTACCTACCATCACTCCAGAGAATGTTTATCTACAATAACTTGAGTCAAGTTTGTAATTGTTTGTACTAAAACAAGGGTTGATTTTGGTCGAAATTAACAAATATAATATTATTTAATATGCTCCTATGAAACTGTAACACAGATTCATTTACTTTAAATAATGCAAAATTAAATGGTATGAGTATTATCCAAAAATCATCTGAGGATATGTAATAAACTGCACTAGCACACAGGGATATCATGTTTTTGCCTTAACTAGTGACCATCTCAACTTTACCTACCTACTTATTACAATATCCTGGTCACGGCACCAAATTGTAATATCCCTGGTTATAATTTGAGAGTTGCCGTGACCAGGGATATTACAGGTTGAAATGAGATACCTTTATTTCAAATATTGACTAGATATTGAGAAACAAAAACGAGCATTGATAGCCCTTTTGCCCCCTCTTGTGTATATAAAAATCTTGTGTGTAAGCAAAAAAGTCAGTTATCCAGCTGACCCAGCTGATTCATGTAAGTATATAAAACTTATAATACCGACCTTGTCCTCGGGCCATTCAAAATGACTGACACCAGACAGAGACCTTTTACACTTGCATTGTCTAAACGCACACCTGTATCAATAATTGCTCATGCGGCGGCAGCTTTGCATGTCATTTATAGTAATCATGTGCATTTTTTTAGTGCTTTTTATCTAATAAAAAACGGTTTCTTTCTACGTTTATTAACGTGTACCCATGTGTACTGTATGTGTGACTGAGCGCAGAAAGGGGCGAGGGGTGCGTGTTTTACGATCATGTCGTTCTTTGTTTATGTACATATAACATTTTTTTTTATAAAATTTAATCAAAAGAAAAAACGTAACAAGTGCGTTGCGTGGTAATAATAGATGTTGACTTTATGGTGTAAAATATTTACCGTGATGTCATTATTCAGCGAAAAAACAGGGGAACACGTTTTTATTCCCCTGCAAACTCCCACCGAATCATTAATTTGTCCTTGTTGCGGTAGCTAATACAATATCTCACTCAAAAACCTATCCAACAAACAGCATTGCCTAATTGAAATGACTATATTTGGCATTGAAAACGACATCTTTTACAATTCATGTTAGGAGATCAGTCGGTATGCAATGCAATGCAACGTGAGACTCGTTAAGTCTCATGGCTGTTGCTATCATTATAGCAATTACTCTGTGCTTTGCCAACAATAACAACTGCGACAAATTGCTCTTTTATTTTCAAAATACGTTTCAAATTGAGAATTTTCTCTTAGAGAGTTGCATATTCATATAAGTTCCGTCAGATGACACCCTGTGAAAAGTGCTTTTGAACAAACGCATAAAGTAGACTAACATGCTTCTTGTCTGATTCTTCCTAAATAACATGACGGTCAATTTTCTTTTATCACGTGTAACACACAACGTGATTCATTAAAATAATATGAGTCAAGGAACACAAAACAGATGATTCAAAATCCAATTAAGTAGTCCACAACACTTTACTCCTGGAACTTAACAAGTTTAAAGTCACGGTATCACGACGATAAGTAACTTAAATTGACAGTTACCCAGAACAGCCAGTTGTGTAGCAATGAATAGAACCCATTTGCATAAACCTGTTTAGTGGTTTCATATAGAAACGATGCCCTCTGGTAGCCAAGATGGTTTGGCTCTCAATTTCACAATCTCGATAGCTCCGTTAATAACTATTAATGACTGATATTGATGTAACCATATATTGCCGCGTCGCACCCACAATGCATTTAAGTTTATAGAAATAATGAAATTCTGAAAGCAACTAGCGCTTGACGCTAATTGTTTATAATTATGTAGTACCTGCTCCATCTAAGGCAAGTCATCTTTATGCCCTGCAGAACGCTGTAAGTTTATATCGGTCCTTGCATCGAAAATATGGAATGTTCTGAGTTACCGGTTTTATGAATACTATACATACATAGTAACGTACATATTGTTAAACACATCGCCAGCTGCCCATAAATAGAAATTTTATTGACTTCAATTATCCTGTTCGATCGTATAGTAATTTTAACGAGTAAGTATTTCATATTAGATTACCTAATACCTATATAGAAGGTGTAAATACTAACTTAGTCAGATGTGGTTCAGGATATGGAGATGTCTTTGGCTATTAAGAGGACGCGATAAATAATTAAGTAATACAGATTTTATCAATATCTAAGAGGATGTCGAGGAGAGTAGAGAACAAGATAATGGTAATACTACTCACAGAAATGTTGTTGCTGTACTTATTACTCTATAGAAGTACCTACAGAAACTGATGGAACCCAATTAACAAATTATCTTCTCCACTCTACACAGCTATTCAAGGCCAGTTAAAGATCACCATGAGACCTGAACTGTTGATTCCGCGGAACGCGTTACGCTGTTGCTAAACAATTTGCGCAGTTTTTTTTACACTAAGTACTACACTTTTCAAGAATACAGACTTTACAAATGACCTATTGTTACTATAGTAATGCTAAAAGCAATCTCACAATCTCTGAATAACCGAAGCTCTATCCGCTCAGAACTTGCAACAATGATCATCATTTCTGTAGCACAACTCCTTTCTCTTGAAACCGCCGGCCGCTACGTGAGGTCGCTTCGTTGCCCTTTCTAATCCAAACGGCTACTGGGAAATATCTTCTGTCGCCTCGCTTCACTGAATTAGCGTTAGTGTAATTAAGTAAACTTATCAATCGTTTTGCTAAATCAAATTAGCTGATTTCGCCCTTCAACAGCCATGGATTACTACAAAAAACATTCTGATCAAAGTTCTGATACTCGTTACATAGTTGCTCTTTGTAATACTAACAGTGTACGATTTAACACTCAAGATAATATTAAATTCATAACCTCAGTTGAAGGTAAAAAACCAAGAGCGCAAGACGAGGCCATGATGTCATTGTCATCACTAATGCGTGACTATATCTATATAGTCACTGAGATCATCACAATTTAATACATGAGCGGTAAATCACAAAGCAAACATCTCCCCGCTGACAGGTACAGGAAGGAAAATTGAAACGCAGGAACTAAAAACAACAGGCGCTCATGCGATAGGTGTATGTAATAATGTAATTGCCATTTAATCATTAAATTAAATGGGCACGCCTTTAGATGAAATGATAATTACTTTCCATTCGTCCATCAAGCCTATTATCCGACCGGACGACGACCCTGACGATGACGACCGGATAGCCTAGTGGTTCGAGACCCTGACTATGAAGCTTGAGGTCCCGGGTTCAAATCCCGGTCGGGGCAGATGTTTGTATGATGAATATGAATGTTTGTTCTCGGGTCTTGGATGTTTAATATGTATATAAGTATGTATTTATCTATATAAGTATGTTTATCCGTTGTCTAGTACCCATAGTACAGGCTTTGCCTAGTTTGGGACTAGGTCAATTGGTGTCAAATTGCCTCATGATATTTATTTTATTTATCCAATAGAACTTTGCTTACGAGATAATGACTGCGTCTAACAATTAAGACGTCCATTATCTATTAATGGAAGTCTCTAGTAGTAGATTGAATTTATCGTCAAGTTAACGACACAACTCGTCTCTAGATAACAGTATCATTACTGCATCTAGGAATCTGCTCCTCCTATAAGGCCTGTGACAGCACTAAAGCATCGATACGGTCTATTTCTTCAAGTACACTAGAAGTATTCCTGGATAAAGCCATTGAAAATTCCTTCGAAGAAACTTTGAAGTTGTTCTTCACACAAAGCTACTTTAACCGCTACGTGGTATGCACGATACGAGCACGTATGAATTAAGTCTTACATCTGACCATATCTGAGTCCTTATGCTTGTTTGATGCTTGTTTGTCATTAATGCTACCTTCTGAATTGCTTTTTTTTTTTGAGGAACTTATTCCCAATGTAGAAGATGAAAACTCCCTAACGTGTGACTTGTATTTTAAATACTCATTTTTTTTGTGGGTGGAATCCTTAACGTAATCTTTGCCGCATACCGTTAGACAAAGAAGTGCCAGCCTGAGCCTGATCAGAATTTAAATTGCCTTTTTGTGCCTTATTTGAACTCGTACGTCTTTTAATTATTTTGTCCTCAGTTTCAAGATTCTGCCCGTCCTTATTTAAAAAAAAAAACCGGCTAAGTATGAGTCGGACTCGCTCACCGAGGGTTCCGTATTTAACGTTTTTCGTTTTTCTTTTCTTTGCTTGTGTTGTGAGACTTTACTTTGTGCCACAATTTTCATGATTCTTTGTCAATGGTAGGAACCCTACATATAGGTTTTGATTTACTACGAATTGACAAACGGACAGACGGACGTGCAACAAAGTGATTCTGTAATTGATTCGCTTTTTTCTTTTGAGGTACGGAACCCTAAAAAAGTTTAATTACGCTATCTTAACTTGAATACGTTTATCTTGTTAAAGGTAACTATTTTGTCGAGTACATGGGTCGTGTTGTCATGGAGCCGTTAACTATCGTGCTGTGCATAATAAACGGGCATTCTTAAATAACGTATTGATTTATCAAAACCGGAAATACCAATTTCATTAAGAGACTTGTCGTTAACTTAAAGGTATTTAGCACTGCGATAAACACAAATACTTGTACAAATAGTTTTAACGGGAAGAATACACAGAAAACCAGAAAAATATGACTAAGCCCAGACTACTTGTATCTCTGGCCTTTTATTATTAGTGGCAGTATATGTATATTGTCCTTGTAGTCACTGCGTGCCGAATTCTGCATGATTGTATTTAGGTTACCATTGAACCAACTGAATCGTGCGTGACCACTGCGGAACCATTTCGTAGAAAATATCATGGTGACATCGCATTGCCTGACAAGGGAAATGATTTTACTGTGCGAACGTTCTAGTTGGTCAGGAACCAAATGGTTCGGCTGTACATATTCTGGTTAATATGGAGTGCACCGGATGCCCGCAGATTGTGCAAGCCGCGCCTCCTGGTTTCCGGAGTTACATCGTTTGTGCCCTCATTACTCTTGCCTTTTTAGCGCCGATTCTAATCTAAATCTGTAAGTACCTGAAGCTTTATATGTATTGATTACGTAGTCGATCAGCTCTTGGTAGGCTGTTTATTTTGAGACAGCTGAATGAACGCGGTAGTTGGCATTTTCAGAATGCATTCCTCGTCTCATCGAATTGTCCGGTGATCTCATTAACGACGGGAGTAGGTATCACTCGTTTATTTTCAGACAACACATTTAACAGCACGCTTGAACTTGTCAACACCACCGAAATTACACTTTCAGTACAGATTTATTTTTAAATCCAATTGAAACAGAGTAGTATGCATATGCATACCTACTCGTTTTCACACCTTTCTGTCAGACTCGCCTCATTGTTGCTTATCACATGAGTTACATACCAAGCTAAGCAATGGCTTGGCGTGAGGTTATGCGAGAGCCAAGTTTGCGATTGCGTACATAATTGTCAACGACGCTTGCTTTCATCTTTCATCTAGTGCTGTCCATATCCAAACAATCCGGACGAGTCTAGCTAGCTAGTCTTGCCAGCTATAAAAAGCCCTCCGAACTGGTAAAGCGTTCATTTCCGCCAAGCAGGAAATGTTTCGCTTTTCATCAAATTAAGATTTTCAAAGAAACCCAAGCCTCGTAAGGCGAGCCGAGTGTCATTGGAGAGGGGACGGACTTTCACGGTCGCCAGAACCAGAAGGCCGGTCCGCGCCGGTTGCATTTCACTGTCGCGGGTCACTGCACTTCCACAACTGATGTTTCTGAATGATTGATTTTGTTAACTTACTTTTCTGCAATAATTAATACTATTTCGCTGGAATGGTGGTTAAAATAATTGTTTCTAAGAACCCGGCTAATGGTTTAAAGATTATTTCCACTGTACATACATCCGAATGGCTGTTGGCAGCTATGCGGGCGGAACGCGTTGTCGAATTGCCTCCGCGTGGCTGCGCCGGCAACGTGACGGATTATCGGCTGCGGCCAATCCGCCATCTTGGCGAAAATCGCGATCCGCAGGAGATGAACGTACTTTCGATTTCACGAAACTGAAAGTGGCTGTATGTTTGGGTGGCATCGGTGTCATTGCCTCCGATGTTTGTTTGCTACGCCTGGTTGGCGCTATAATGCACTGGATGGCTTATCCTATCGTGCTAACTGGAATGCCTTAGTTGGCATAATAATTTATTGTGTTTTCAACCTGTCTTCATTACAGCGTCACGCTCCAGCGCTCTTACTATTACTATACTACGCATTCGTTCTTGAATTTTTTCTCAATGTTGTTTTTGAGATTTAACAGATTTGCTATTTCATGACATAACTCACGATATAGTATTTAATTTACAAATATCTAGCCTAACTAGATATAGTATTTAATTTACAAATCCACTACGTCATAATAAAAGGGTTAGATAAATGCACATGCCACATAATCATATGAAATTATGATAGAAATAACTATAATTCACACTTCCTGTTTTCTACTGTGCTTACTTGGTTGTATAATTTTGAAATAATGGCTTAAACACGACTTCGCTTACGAGTATGGCACTTCATGTAGTTGGACTGTGCTTATTGTTTCCTTTCCTTTTATTTACTTAAATAACTTTGACATCAATTAGGGCCAGGAGGAACTTGGCTTGCGTGAAGTATCCAGCAGACTATAAGAGTATTACCTAAAGATGGATATTAAAGAGTATTAATATCCATCTTTAGGTTTGAAGAAGTTAATTATACATACTTAACTAACTTTGCAAGGGTTATTGTGTAAGCCGGCCTTCGTAAGTAACAGTACATTATGTAATGTTTATTTAATATTTTGACGCAGCAACGCACTGATGTTTTATTCATTTTACTATTAATTGGCGTTGTTGTTGGCGGAGTCAAGTTTTACTCTTATTTATTTTAATTGCGTGACACTGACATCGATATGACCACGTTGCTTTGCGTTGCTGTAAGTGTAAACCAGTTTATCGATGAAAATGTAAACATGTGTCCTTTTTTCCTCGTGAAAATAATACCCACTCAAAATGTTGAAAAGTTAGACCAAAAACAGTAAAAACACAAGTTATGTTATGTAACTTTAAGATACCACATAATATACGCATGCTTTTAATTTGTTGTTTAGTATTTGATAGAAATGAAGTAAAAACTTTTTAATCCCATACAGTAGAATGACCGATAGAAACTACAGATGTTGACGAGAAGTGCATATACCTACCATGATTGTAAAAAAACGCGGGAGTTAGTGGTAGTGCTTGGTAGCGAGTCTTTCGAAGAATGAACTATTTAACCCACTCAACAATTCGGTTTCCAGTCAAGTTAGGTTTTCATCATCATCATCATGTCAGTCGAAAGACGTCCACTGCTGGACGGCGGCCTCCCCCGCGGCTCTCCACTCAGACCGGACTTGTGCTTTCCGCATCCACCGCGGTCCCGCGATCTTACTCTAAGTCGTCGCTCCATCTTGTTGGAGGCCTACCGACAGCTCTTCTCCCGATCCGTGGACACCATTCGAGAACCTTCTGACCCCATCGGCCATCAGTTCTGCGAGCAATGTGCCCCGCCCACTGCCACTTAAGTTTCGCAATTCTTCGGGCTTAGGTTTTATTCAGTGGTAATAGTGAAGCCCCCTAATTGTATAGTTTTGTATTGCCGAGTCTGTGATACGCACCATCGCTTCGCCTAGTTTCTAGTGTAGCGTGCACTGGTGCCGCCACGCTTTTGACAATGGACGGATAAGTAGACCTATTGGGTCTTGTAGGAGAGCTTAACGTATGCAATTTGCGCTAAGTCCCGTCTTAGTGCACTTCTATGATGGTCTCATCAATCTTTTTGCATTTTTAGGGTTCCGTACTGTAGATTTCGCAGACCAATATAAGTTGACCCCACACTGCGTACATTTTGCTTAGGAGCAGGGCTCTGCTAACACTGGACTTCTTAAAACACTGGGGAAAAGCGTTAAAATCTTTCTACAGAACCCTCGTGCGCGAGTCCGACTCGCACTTGGCCGGTATTTTTCTCCAATCTAAAATAGATGATAAACAAGCTGTTGTTGGACTGCATGGCAAAATTTCGACGTTAATATCTATACTAACTTTAGTGTAAGGGTAAGATAAGCACATGGCACGGAATGTCAAGGATCCGGGTTTGATCCCCGGGGTTAGTCATATTTTTCTGGTTTTCCGTATATTTTTGGGTCAGTGAGTATAGTTTAATAATATACATTTCCATGATATTTAAGGTATATACAATGTCGGCCAAATCGGGTCTAGTGGTTTAGGTTTTACGTTAGCCAGTTAGTCAATAGTCACGGAATGTAACAATGAATTACAAAAGGCTGATACTGAATTTCAAGTAGGTTACTGATCAAGGGCTTTCCTTATGGATTATGCATGCCATTGAAAACTTCAACATCAGTATTTAGAAATATAAAATTACTAGCTGTTGCCCGCGACTTCGTCCTCGTAGATTTCGGTTTTCGCTGTCAGGCGGGAACTATATAATTTTCCCGAATAAAAAGTAGCCTATGTTATTCTTCAATATTCAAACTATCTTCTTACCAATTTTCATCTAGATTGGTGCAGTGGTTTTCCCGTGAAGAAGTAACAAACAGACAGACAGAAAGACACAAGTTACTTTCGCATTTATAATATTAGTTAGGATTTAACGTTTTGTTTATTTATTTACACGATGAGTTGACCTTTCAAGTAGGTATTTAGCAGTAAACTATCTACTATAAAATTAAAAGAATATAAAATTGTAACAGCTGTTGATTAATCTCACAATCATAATTTTAATGATCGATTTGACGCGAGCGCTCTTTAGCGTGTAGGGTACCAACCCTAATCAACGCATTGCTACCATTCATGACCACCTTTACGGTATCGGCCCTATCAACTCAGATCAGTGTCAGATGGCAAAAAAACCACCTGCGGCTCGCTCACTAGTCATAAAATTAACAGGTTCGATTCATAAAAACAACTTTAATTTATATCATAAACAACAATCGCATTTCGATTGTTCACTTGCCTGTCGCTAAAGTGTTCATTAAGGTGTTATCCTTAAGTTTAGTATACACTCTAGAGCATGCAATCCATTACTGCTATCCTTTCAGGCCTTAGGAAAATGATAAGGCCTGAGGCATCTATCAAGAGGCAGGTGCATTATATGCCTTTAAAGCCTGGTCACCCTCCCTATTTACTATCGCATGCAAATACCGTCTTCTGTTACAGGCACGTATATCATTACATGTCACACAGTTCTATGTTTATCGTCCGACCGGACATGACATTCGTCTTGGTGCACGGAAAGGTATTGTTTATGCTCCATTTCCGACTGCCCCCCTGAGCCTATTGAGAACCGTTGGATCGGAAAACCATTATCAAATGGAAACTTTTATTTGCTTGCCGCGTTTTGCAATGCAACTCTGTTAGTAACACGAGTACAATGATTGAGAATTTTACTCATGTGTCAAATTAGTAACGACTTGGTAACAACGTACACTACGTGCATACACTGCATACCCTTACAAGTAGTATCAGTCATCTTATAAGTAGAGTCTATTTCTTTCTAGGCAACTTCAGTAACTGTCTACGCTAGAATCGAAATCTAAGTTACTGCACGTCACAGCCTATCAAATGACACTTCGTTCTCGTTAAGTTCTGTAAGAAGTAGCCTGTCAGCACACAACAGATCATAATTTCAATTGCTTGGCCGTCTCATTCGTCATTTAACCGTTTAGCTGTTAACTAACTCGTGTACTTGCGAAAGTTCAATAATTGATAGACGTGGAAAGCTCTCCGACCTCGAATGCTGACTAGCAATGAGTCATGACATGACCGTTTCACAAAGAGCTTTCAAACATGCGACCGCTGGTTGCAGCATTTGGGCCGAGTCACTGAACAATAAATAGTCAAGAGTTCAAAATTCGACGTTTTGGTTTAAGTTGCTGCAATATTTGAGACATTTAAGGTTGCGGATGGAGAGAACAATGAAGATTGTTTTTGTGTGGTGTTAGAATGTCGACTGCGGATGCTGCAATTACTTCATAATGTACCTAGTGTTGTGGTTAGTGATCCCAGAGATGAAACTTTATTATTGGAATGAGTCTGTGAAATAGTTAGATTACGAATACAAAGTAGAGTTAGTTACGTAAAGGGATGATATTGGTTTTGTGGATTCTTCAACCAGTAGAATTTTGTTTGTAATACATATATCACATTTAGGATATGTATGTGGCTTACATGATGAAAACACAATTGACATTAATGCACGTTCGTGCTGAACAAACGTTGTACAGACACACGGCGATCAGTCACAGTCGTCTATATTAGATACGCGACAATGGCATTAATGAATATTCAACAAAGGTTTTCACCTTGTCTCCGCCGGTGAAGTGACATGCCCGTTGGTTTCTCATTCAGATGCTATTAGTGTTGTAATGTAAACAGTTATGAATTATGATAGAGCTTATTCGATTTTTGATTTTAGTGATTACATCTTATTGAGCCAATGCGTTTGTTAAAGTTTTGGCTTTACCATCGAATCCATGAGACATAAGACTAATTAAATAAAACTTAAAGTGAGACACGAATTTTTTCAGTTGATAAGCAAAAGTTGATAATTTGATTTTAGTGATTCGAATAAATGAGACATAAGACTAACAACTAAAATTTAAAGTGAGACACGATCGAAGTTTTTCAGTTGATAACATAAGTTGATATCTATTTAAATCTGACCACAACTCGATGCTTTGCTTTACGTAGGTGCTTCCTAGATTTACGCGAGAATAATAGTGCTTGGCATTTAATTATCTAAATAAAGAACCGGTTGTGTTGCCATAAATTCCGTTCTCTTTACGTATGGACAGACCGTTTACGCGGAGGCTGCAGAATATTATTGTGTACAATTTTGCTAACTTTTAATTAACATTGCTAATGAGTGTTACAGCAAAATATTATAATCTGCAGAATTAATTTCGCGCTTGACCCCCTTCAGGCTTCGTAAATTTGTAATTTATGTCCAAAAACTAGTTTTGATTGAAAATTAAGAGTTGCGAATGAATTTTAATTATATTCTGAATAGTCTAAGAATTTGGGTCAGATTGCTAATGAATATATTTAATTACACAATGCTCTTCAACAATCTCCAAACATTGTTCTCTTTCTATGTATTGCAGTTTAATATTTATTTTGTTTATTTTTTCAGGCGTCGACGATCGACGGGCGGCGGAAGGGTGCGTGCCTGTTCTGCCAGGAATACTTCATGGACCTGTACCTCCTCGCGGAGCTCAAAACCATCAGCTTAAAGGTATAATATTCCGCCATGCTTTCTTGAGGACACAGCTTTCTACACGAAGATGTTTAACGCCACGGAATATTTTCTTTAAAAAAATTGTAGGCTAATAGTAAGTACAATGCCGCTGAATCCGTATTCTCTCTACGGCTTTCTTACTGCACAGAGTCTACTAGGGCGGTCGATATGCGAATCACAGAAACGAAATGAACTTTCCTATTGGTTAACGGTGAAAGTACCAACCACGTGCGTCGCACACGCCGCCGCTAAGCCGTTCCTGTAGGTCTAGCACAACTCCTAGTGCGACTTCTATCTCGCGGGAGAACAATTGCCCGTCATTTTCTGTCACTCAGAATGCAACGGGACGGGTAATATAATCGCGCGACAAACTAAGTCGCTGCCAGTCGTGCTAGCCCTACTGTAAGGACTTGCTCAGCATCCGCATAAGCTGCGGATGAGAATGTTGATTTACCAGTACAAATAGTTTATTTAAATAAGCAGTTTTTACAAAGGGAAATATCCATCAGACTCCAAACTAGGCTGAGCCTGTATCTTGGGCGTCTGCGAGAGCGATTACCAACATACCTAGTTTCTGAGTTACAAAACAGATGGGCGCTATGGATGTGATACAATTGAATCAACGGTAATTTTAATGCGGAAGTTCGAATGCGAATTTCCGTAACACTCCTGCTATAGGCAGACTACATCAGTACTGGTGTGGTGTTCCAGGTGACGACGGTGGACATGCAGAAGCCGCCGCCCGACTTCCGCACCAACTTCGAGGCGACGCACCCACCCATCCTCATCGACAACGGGCTCGCCATCCTCGAGAACGAGAAGATTGAACGGCACATCATGAAGTCGGTGCCCGGCGGACACAATCTATTCGTACAGGTGGGTGGTGGGCGCTACCAGTCGACAGATTATGATGAAACTCAGCTAAGAACCATCTCGATTGTACCTACTAGCTTTCCATTAAAAAAAGGCGCGTCCAAATCGGTCCACCCGTTTGAGAGGGTTTACTGACTTTTCGTCAAAAACAAACACCAATCGAATTCGTTTCCAAAATGTTTCATATGGGCAATTTTTTTTCTGAAACTGTAAGCGTTTCAGGATTGTTATAAAACTAACCTAACCTATAGGGTTCTACTGGATAGTCCGGAATTAAATCCAGAATAGTTTAGTTTCAGAAAAATAAAACACGTTTCCATAAACATTTGGGAAACGAATTCGTCTGGGATTCGTTTTTTGACGAAATGAAAGGATACCGTTTGAGAGATATATATGATGATGCTACATCAGATACTCCATACAAAGGTACCTACCACTACACGGGTACGCAGGTTACACTTTAAATTCCCAATTTTTCGTCGGGGGTTAAAAAATATTTTGAAGATGTTTAACTCGAGGTAGGTACCTATACTTTACTGGCGTTTTTAGATAGTCATCAAATCAACTTAGACTTAGATCTCCGTTTTTCAGACATTCTCTGACAGGTCCAAATCTGGAGAAAACAAACTGCCTCAGAATTTTGAAAAATTGTGTCACCTTTACATAACACGGGGGTATTGTCAAACAGCGGGTCGGCAGATGGTAATGCAATTGCTTCATTTGCAGGACAAAGAGGTGGCGTCGCTCATCGAAAACCTGTACTCGAAGCTGAAGCTGGTTCTGGTGCGCAAGGACGAGCAGAAGTCAGCCTCGCTGCGCGCTCACCTCGCGCGCATCGACGCGCTGCTGGAGCGCCGGGGCACGAGGTCAGTGCTCGCGGCAGCCGCGTGACGCAGGGGGGGCTCGGGGGGCGCACCGCCCCGGACGGTATATTTTATAGAGGGTGATATAGTAACGGAAGAAATTTGAATCTCTCGATGATTTTACCAGCTTTTGATCCCTGTTCCACCCGAGGAAAAGTATGAAAGAGGCCAAAAAGGTGTAACTCTCTGGTTCAGTAACAGCCCATTCACTGTAGAGATATTGTTGTGTAGGTTCCTGATGGGACAGCCTAGTCACTGTTCGGGGAAGACTCCAATAGGCAGATGTTATATGCCTGGGGACCGAAGTCCGAAGGATGAGAGTAGGAATTTGTGTTTGTGCATCCGACTTGAGTAACTTCGTTAGCGCGATGTAGAACAGTATTGACGTCGCTACAACTAAGGTCGCTACAACTGGTAAACGTATTGTTGTTTAGATTCCTGATAGTACAGCCTGTCCACTGTAAACTTATTGTGTAGGTTCCAGACGAGACAGGCTATTCACTGTAAGCATATTGTCTTGCAGGTTCCTGACGGGCGACACGATGTGCTGCTTCGACTGCGAGCTGATGCCGCGGCTGCAGCACATCCGCGTCGCCGGCAAATACTTCGTCGACTTCGAGATACCGGTCAGTACTGCTGCGTGACCAGCTCTTATAGCAACCTCAGAATACAGAATAAAGTAAGTAATGATCTCAGTAGGAGTATCTTTTTGTATTTTTTCTCCCAATTTTTTATTTTTTTTACGGTTTTCCCGTGAACATCAATTATATTTTTTATAAACTCACTGAAACATGAATACACAGAAAAAAACCAGAAAAATGCCAACCCCGGGAATCGAACCCGGATCCTCGACACTCCGGGTCGTGTGCTCTTCCCCTACACCACGATTGGACATAGAGGAAAGGCCGAATTTTTTCCATGTATTCAAATCTTAGCTTGTTTTTATCACTTTTTGCAGTGACTAGCGCCATCTATGCGATTACTTCGTAAACCGAAAACAACGCACCCTTTCGAAACTTATCAGTTTACCCAGGCTCAACAACGAGATGGCGCACTAAAGCAATCAATTCATGATCTCAGTAGGAGTATCTTTTTGTATTTTTTCTCCCAATTTTTTATTTTTTTTAGAAGAAGAGCACACGACCCGGAGTGTCGAGGATCCGGGTTCGATTCCCGGGGTTGGCATTTTTCTGGTTTTTTTCTGTGTATTCATGTTTCAGTGAGTTTATAAAAAATATAATTGATGTTCACGGGAAAACCGTAAAAAAAATAAAAAATTGGGAGAAAAAATACAAAAAGATACTCCTACTGAGATCATGAATTGATTGCTTTAGTGCGCCATCTCGTTGTTGAGCCTGGGTAAACTGATAAGTTTCGAAA